>MNCI01025042.1:1603860-1635884 GCA_015680685.1 Gnetum montanum
TATTGTATTGTTTAATAAAAATGTATGCACCAGTCGAAGTGTAGCTGCACGTGTGGATGGCAGGTCAAGCACTAAGCCCCGAGATGATGTCTGAAGTGATGATGCGATAATGTGATGTGATGAACGTGAGAAATGCTTGGATGCCAATAGTCAGATGTGCCGAGCACCCAAGGATTGCCAGTTCTGTAATTTCTTAAAATTGCTAATGTCTCTAATTTTTGCCTCTTCCCTTTTTTGATTTATGTGAATTGACAGGGTATTTATAGGGTTGGGCTGGGCTCCGGCACAGAATTTCAGAATGGAATAAATGGCTGAGAGATGAGAGGAAAGTGGATCTGGTAACATGTGTCCAATGGACAGTTGTGCTTGGGTTGGATGCGTGCTGGCGAGAGTTAGATGTGTGTCTGCAAGCTACGTTCTTGACCAAGTACATTGCATTTTACAATTTATGGGTTATTCAAGCCCATGAAAGTACATTTAATTTAAACATAAGGGCCTAACATGCCCACACTTGTCGATTTACAATGAAATGTACAACAAGAGAAATTTGACCCCCGTTTGCGTGAAACTTCTTTGTTCCTGAGTCTTTCTGAAATTTTCTGGAATGTTCTGAAAGAAAGTTGCTGATGCTGATAATTCTTTGCCATTTTCTGAAACTTTTCTGGAATTTTCTGAAACTTTTGATGAATAGTGTTTTACGCAGAATAGTATTTTACGCTATGAATAGTGTTTATGCATCCTTACGCTATGCAGCGTAAGAAAATGTAGCCGTAGCGTAATCAACCGAAAACACCTAATTTAAGGCCCAAATCATGATTTTTTGAAGGTTGGGAGCTGCTGGGGACCTTGGCAAAGGTCATGGGGGGTCCTTGTGCTTAATTTCAGCTTGTTTTGACTCAGTTTTGGGGCCCCAAACATTGGTGACGCTAATCCTTACGTTGTGTAGCATAAACACAATGCGAGCGCATTGTACTTAGCAAAAATTGTACTTTTTANTGCGAGCACATTGTACTTAGCAAAAATTGCACTTTTTGACCTTGAAATGGATGATTCTTGCTGTCATGATTTGTGGGCACCAGGGGGACCTTGCTTGCTCCATGGTGGGCTACTTGAGGCCATTTCAGAGGCTCTAAAGTTGTTTGAAAGTGTTGCCAAAATTTTTGTGGTGTTTCAATAGGCTTGGGTCAAGGTGACCTCAAGCTGTGGTGCTATCCCATGAGTCTCATCCCCTTGCGATTGCTCACTGGGAATCTCCTCTTTGGGAATTTGATGGACAGATTCCACGTCAAGTCCTTTGTAGAGGGGACTAGTTGCATGAGAGCCCTCCACGTGCTCTGGCAGTTGCGTGCCTCGTCCCCTTCCCGTGCATGGATGCTTATCCCTCGGTTGTGATGGTCCTTCACCCCTTGGGTGCCTCAGTTTGGATGCCATCTACAATCAAACATAACTACCCATTAGACTATGCATAAGTAGCTCAAGATGGTCCTTATACACCCTCTCAGTTTGACTAAGTTATTATGTTGGCACAGGAATTCCTTTAAGTCTCCCAAAGTGTTAATTCATGGGTTAGAGCCAAAAACAACAAAGGATGAGTTGAAGTTTAAATGGTTGTTTTCATAATTAACTAACTGATTAATTAATTAATTAATTACACATAGGCGTCACCCCCCCACGACTGAGAACATACCTTTGGTTGCTAAAAAGGGTAAGGATCGGTTGATGCGGATGCGCGATAGAACGTAGGTGTGTAGGGAAGAGTTGGGAAAAAAAATGGCAGAGTCTCCCCCCAATTTGGATTCCAAATGATGAAAATGTGAAGCGCAGCAACCCTATATATAGGGATTGGGTGCTACATTGACGGGACCAAGTATACATGGTTGTGTATACGCAGGGGGCTGCATATACGGGGCCTCGTATACGTAGGGATGTGCACCCATTGATCAGCATTGAGCAACCTAGAAAAAGCCCAAAATGATGAATTTGAAAGGCCAAATTGGGGTAGTTGAAGCGCATGAGAGGCTAGGTCATGGCTGAGGATAGGAGGAGGGTAATCGGGGCTCAAAAAAGAGTCAAAAATAGGAGAATGTGACTCAAAAGAACTCTGCAGGGAAGAAATCGAGCGATGGGACCTTGAAAATAATCAACCATGAAATCTAAAGGATGGGAGACTTAACAAGAGGGACCAAGAATATGCAGGTGGGTCCTCCCCATAGCAGGCAATAGCCTTAGTAACCCCTACATATCCTCAACACTGGGGTCCGTGGTCCCCAGGGTCAAGAAATGGTGTTCGCTAGTTAAGACACCTACCCCAGAGATCCTGCCAGGGCATGAGAAGCCCAAGGAAATCATGATGAACTCAAAAAACATAAAACGGGCAGTGAGGTGAGTATGCAGAGAAATGGGTGCAGAGAGAGATGAGAGAATGGAAATTTCAATTGTTGATCACATGAAACCCCATGTGCAGTTGTGGTAAAGTGACCCAGTAGAACCTTTCTTGAGTTCAAACCCAAAACCATTTGCATATAGTGACATCGCAGCAACAGACGAAGCCCCGACCATCCCCTGAGTAGGCAAAAATGCACCCACAGAGAGCCACCACTCCAACAAACATGAGAGGAAGGAAGTAAAACGGGACGAAGTTAGAGGGGATGAAGGAAGTCCCATAACTAGTGCTTGTGGCCCATGAGAGGTAGTCTAAGGGGTGTGCTTTGAATTCCCACATAGTGATGTTATGATTTTTTTTTCTTTTCAGGGGAACGACATCATGCAAAGACCCATGCGTGTTTGCATATATTCGACCAAGGGGTGTGCTTTGAATTCCCACATAGTGATGTCATGAGTTTTTTTTCTTTTTGGGGGAACAACATCATGCAAAGACCCATGTGTGTTTGCATATATTCGACCAAGGGGTGTGCTTTGAATCCTTATGTTTATTTGTTTTTTTTTTGAATTTTTTCGGTGAGGACCACACCATGCAAGGTTGAATTGCCAAGAAGCTTCCGTGGAGAGAAGAACATGGAGTGGTAGGAAATCCATAAGGACACAACAACAACCTAGGGGATAGGAGAGAGCGACGAATGTTGCATTCCCCTTGAAGTCATACCTGATTCAAACCATTGGGTCATCCCCGAGTCTGGGAACTACACAAGTCACACATTAATTACAATGTTTTTAAGTGAAGGGGTTGCATGTTCTCAACAGAAGGAAAACCATGGAGTGGGTGAATGGGTGGATGATGTGGACTCACTACTGATTTTATGAACTAAAAATAGACGTAAAGTCCAAGGACAACCATGCGAGGGCGGGAGCCAAATAACTGGGTGGACTATTACATTACCCATTGAAATGAAAACTATCCATGCTAGACACCTGATGACAATGGGACGATGCATTAGCAATCACGTGAAAAGAAAAAACACACAAAGAAATAGAAAATAATTAAAGAAAGAAAGAAAAAAATTAATAAGAATTGGCAAACGTATGAACAATGTTGAAAAATAAAAAAGTGTCAAAACAAAAAAGTACAAAACGGTGAGGGGTGTAGTGAAATGGATTAGCAGGGACGACGGTCTCCCCCACGACTGAGTGGAAAGGAGGAGACGTGAAAAATGGAGCATGGCTGACCGGGCGATGACGAGGCGGTTGCACTGGTTGAGTGGAGTTCACAGAAAGGTTTTAGTTATTGGCAGTTGACCAACTGTGTTTTGGTGGGGTCCTCAGGTTTGTGGATAAGCAAGGCCCCGGATGGAAAGGTTTCAGAGACAATGTAAGGTCCCTCCCATAGTGTTTGAAACTTGGTCAGTTGAGATACATGTAAGGGGTTCCAATACAACACCTTGTCTCCACATCTAAATGTGACCTTCTGAATCCTAAGATCATGTCATTTTTTGTTATAGCCCTTTTGGATCTCATTTGAAGATAGGGCCACTAATCGATTCTCATCTGGCACACTTAAATTGATAAGTCATTCACGTTGTGCTAGTGGAAGGTCAAGGCCTAAGTCACTAGCAGTGGATAGTGTGTGAAGTTTGGCCTGTATTGGAAGTGCTAGTAACTTTCCGTACACTAACTCATAGGGAGAGTACCCTACAGGAAGTTTCCAAGTGGAGCGATAGGCCCATAGGGCATCGTTAAGCTTGGTACTCCAATCCCTCTTGTATTTGCTGATGGTTCGGGTAAGGATCTTGGTGATCTCCCTATTGGTGTCTTCGACCTACCCATTGTCTTGGGGGTGATAGGGTGTTGTAAATTTATGGATGACCCCCAAGTGTTGCATGAGTTTCCGAAAAGTGACACCCATGAAATGAGTCCCATTATTAGAAATGAGTGCATGTGGCACTCCAAACCTATTGACGATTTGTTGTTGGACAAATCGTGTGACAGTGTTGGAAGAACAGTAGACAACAGCTGCTGCTTTTGCCCACTTTTTACAGTAGTCCATAGCTACGATGATGTATGCCTTTCCATTTAACAGGGGAGTGATGGGCCCCATGAAGTCGATGCCTAAGATGTCGAAGGGCTCCAGTGGCTGGATCCACTGTTGAGGTCCCTCCCACAGTGCCGTGATCCCACCATCTTTTTGGCGTCGTTCATAGGAGTGGGCGAACCATTGTGCATCCTTGAAAATTATGGGCCAATAATACCCTGCAAGCAGGATCTTAACGGCTGTGCGACATCCAGCATAGTGGCCCCCACAAGGGCCCTCATTAGCATCTTGGAGGACGCGCATTGTATCATCATGAGGGCATATCATTAAACTAGGCCATCTTCACACACCTTGTAAAGGTGGCCGTTGATTTCCATGAAATGCTTGGCCTTATGAAGAAACTGTTGTTTCTGCTGATGGTTCCACTCCTTGGGCAACTCTTAGGTTGTGAGGTAGGTGAGGATGTGGTTGAACCAAGGGGATTCCTTGGGCACTTGCGGATCGATTGCACCTGCAAAGAGGAGTTCATTTGGAAATTGGTTAGAGAGGGGCTCCTCCTCTTCTGTGTCATCCCATCATAACTGAGACAAGTGGTCAGCTACCACATTCTCGGTTCCCTTTCGGTCTATCATGGTGAGATCAAACTCCTGAAGAATCACCAACCATCGGATGATGCGGGGGCTCACTGTTGGTTTATTCATCAGGAACCGAATAGCACTATGGTCAGTATGCACAAACACCTTGTATCTAAGCACATAATGTCAAAATATTTCCAAGGCAAACACCACTGCCATCAACTCCTTTTCGGTGGTGGTGTAGTTAAGCTGAGCATCCACAATGCTACAACTTGCACAGTGGATATAGTATGGACATTTCTGATCGTCACACTATGTAAGCATGGCTCCCAAGACGTAATTAGATGCATCCATCATAATGTGAAAGGGCCTAGACCAATCAAGTGCTCGTAGAACTGGAGTTTCTACGAGTTTTTGTTTAAGAAATTGGAATGCAGATTCACATTCCTTGGCCCAGATGAATGAAGCATCCTTCTTTGTAAGTTCTACCAATGGCTTGGCGATCTTTGAGAAGTTTTTAATGAAGCACTGGTAGTAACTAGTGTGGTCAAGGAATGACCGAACATCTTTTACAATGCTTGGTTGGTGGGTGATTCCTTGGATGATCCTGATCTTCTCAGGATCCACACTAGTCCTTGTCTGTGAGATGCGATGCCCCAACACAATGCCTTCTTGGACCATCAAATGGCTTTTTTGCCAATTGAGCCGTAGATTGGTGTCTACAAACCTTTTCAAAACCTGCTCAAGACGATCCAAGGCTTGCTCGAACGTGGCCCCATAGGTAGAGAAGTCATCCATGAAGACTTCTACCCCATTGCCAATTTGTTGCTAGAAGATGCTGAGGACAAGACGTTGGAACATGATAGGCACATTGCACAGGCCAAAAGGCATCTTCTTGTATACGAAAGTCCCCCATGGACTTGTGAAAGTTATTTTGGCCTGGTCCTTAGGTGCTATTTGGATTTTGTTATAACCACTATAACCATCCAAAAAGCTGTCATAGCGATGCCCTGCGATGGTGTCCAACACCTAGTCCACAAATGGGAGTCGAAAGTGATCCTTGAAGGTAGCCATGTTGAGCAACTAGAAATCAATACAAACCCTCCATTTGCCACCTTTCTTTGGCACAATAATGAGTGGGCTAACCCATTCACTATCGGTAATAGAATAGATGAACCTCGCCTTTAGCAATTGTTCAATTTCATCTTTGACGACCTACTTTAGTTTGGGGTTCAATCATCTTTGTGGCTGTTGTCGTGGCTTCATGGAAGGGTCAATATAGATCCGATGATGGCAAACCCTGGGATCAATTCCAGTTAACTCAAGATATGACCATGCAAATGCAGCATCCCATTTTTTACCACCTTCAGCAGTCTCTTCTTCTATTTAGGAGCAAGGGTGGCATTGATAATTATCAGCTTTCCATTTTGCAAAAATGCATATTCCAAGTGAGCCGATAAAGACTTTAGCTTCAAGGGCTCTTGTTTGAAGCTCTTAAGGATTTGCAGCTTCCCCCAATCATCATGGTCATCAACAGTGGAGACCTATTGATGAACCTCTTCCATTTCATCCATGCTTTGAACGTAGGATTATACAAGTGCCTCAGACGGTTCCATGCACAATGCGCTACTAGTAGGATCAGCTGTCAACCACTAGGTTCCCTCTTGATTAGTGGCTGCTACGTATAGGCACTATTGAATAGGTGATTCCATAGTACACCGACTGCATGCTTGAATGGATATCCTCTTAGCAGACCATAACTGCTGCACATAGTTGCACCCTGAGTCATTTTACGCGATGCATGGAACACGCTTCTTTACGATTTTCTTGAAAGGATTTTTCTTTAAAATTTCAAGGGACAGATCTCAGAGTCTTAGTCGTGCGTCCACCATGCTCAGCCAAGCTCTTTCCATGATGATTGGAAAGTTCCCCTTACAATTCTCTACACGGATGACTAGGAAATCATTAGGATAGGACCAACCACAAACGGTGGTCACAATGTCCTCCACCAATCCCAAGAGGATGGTGATGGACTGGTCTACTAACTTGAGCTGAATTTTGCTCTTCTTTAGTGGGGGCAAGTTCCAGTTCTTGTATATTTCATGAGAGATCAAATTGACCCTTGACCCCGAGTCCAGAAGATCTTTGCATGGCTTGTTCCCTACCACTTAAAGATAGATGAGGGGGCTTCCCGGATCAGTCAATTTCTGGGGAGGATGACCTACCTTGATCCAGTTGGTTACAACATGTGTGAGCATGACCGTCTGGACATTGGAGTGTGGTTGGCTTGAGGGCTGCTCTGGTGGTGGGATAGTGGAGATGCTTGGAGGTTCAGAGGCACTGGCCACAGGCTTATGTGAGGGTATGTTCAAATTATTGGGCCAAAAAAAGGACACTTTCATGGCTTGGATTCCAGTCCACTCGGCTGAGGTGCCAGTTGTAAGTTAACAACCCACGTAGTGTTTCGTTGCTGCGACTGTGGTGGTATCTTTTCTTGCATCGATTGGGCAGGTGGCAGCTGAGTGGGATGTTGTGGAGGAGTGGTAGGAGAAGGTGATGGAGGATAGAAAAGATGTGGGTTCTCCCCCTAGGTGATGGAGATTGAGGTCGGAAATACTCTGGGGGTGGTAATAACTTGGAAAGGTCGCATGACTGGAAGAGTCCCTTGGAGAGACTGGTTGCTGAACGTAGTACCCATAGGGATTTGGCAGTTTGTAAGGGTACTGCTGCCTTGGAGGTGGCATCCCCCATGCTTGTGGGTGCTGCCACTATTGGAAGTATTCGTAAGGTTGCAGTGGTGCTCCACTTGGATAGTATTCTTATTACTAGTGGAACTACTTGGGGTTTCCTTGTGATAAGGCAATCTTCGGGGTGTTTGTCTCTTCGCCAAGCGAGGAATCAATGCGTACACCCTAGACTCTTGAAGATGTGACACCACAGGAAAACATCCCTTAGGATGTTCATATTGGCATATGCCACATTCATCATCCTCCTCGGTGTCAGAGTCTGCAACCTGCTCTACTACAGCAACTTTGCCCTTACTCGTATATTGGGCATGTTTAGCTTCCTTCTTCCTGTGTCAATCGTGGTCATTACCTTGTTCTTTGGACTCTTCTACAATATTTAGCATGCTTTGGAATTTTTTGTCCAAAGAGTCCCACATCTTATCAACCTTCGCCGATATTTTAGATGCAAACTTTTGTAAAGGCAAGGTCTTTCGATTCACCGCTGCTTCTAGTGGTGATTGCTCCTCCTCATCACAAAATTAGACTTCCCTTTTTCTGAGGGAAGGATCCCGGTTGAATTCTTTTGCACTCTCCTATTTTCTAAGTTCCCCTTCCTCCTTGGCCACTTGTTCAATGAGGCACTGCAATTGATGGACCCTTAGCTCCGATAGTCGTCCCTAGGCGTACACGCCAAGGGACTTTTGTGTTTCAAAACGGAGCCCATCAATAATGTGGCAAAGCTGTGCCCACTAGGAGTAGCCATGACTAGGGCACCGATGTAGCAGTGAATAGTATCTGCTCATGGCTGCATCCAAGAGTTCATGATTTTCTTATTTCCACCCTTGGATCTGACGTCTCAGGTTCGCCACTTTGAAGTACGTTTGATACTTGTCATTGAAAATTTCAAGCATCGTACTCCATCTTCTGATTGATTCTGGCTCCAAGGACTGGTACCAATTTTCTACTTCCTTGATGAGTGTGTGAGGGAATAGCTTCAGCTTTTTCTGATCATTGTCAATGTTCTGCAGGGTGCAGGCATCATGGAATTCCTGCAGGTGAGTCTACGGATCACAGTTGTATCCCCATTCAAATCTGGGGATGTTGTTCATATCAACGCACTTAATCCGACTATCCTTCACATGCCTACTAGGGATCTAAACTACCTCAGTGATCTGGAGCATGCTCCAAGTAGCCAACAACAGCTTATCTGAGTCACAGTCTTGTTGAGGACCATGATGTCTGTGATAGTTTCGGCTGCCCCTCCTTTCATGCCAGTGAGCATCACACGATTGATCATGTGTTTCCTCATGTTGTCCCTTCTGAACCTTTTTATGATAGTCCTTTCGCTTCTTTCTACCCTAGTTATGATCCGAGCTTGAGCTGGATGAAGGTGTAGGAGAGCGAGAGGATGGAGAAGAAGGAGAGGTATTGCCACCACTCTGGTGTCGATCTCCCCCTCTACCTTGATGACGACCACGATCAACCTACCCATCCTTGCTATGTGATCCTCCATCCCCTTGAGGATCTTGGTCACTTAGAGGCTTGTTCTCAATGATGGATTGGAGGATCTGCTACCCCAGGGGAAGTTCGATCGAATGGGTATCATGAAAGACGGGATCCCCATCATCCTACATCCCTTGCGAGAATAAGGGGTTACTGAATTATCTCCACTTCAGATGTTCATATCTGTTTTCCTGCTGCTGGTCTTGTGCTCATTGAGCCTTAGTGGGACGATAGTCCCAATAGTCATGGTCCTCCATGACATACTCCACTCCACAGTCCTGGATGCCTAGTCTGCCAAGATTGTGAAATAGCATCGTAGGAGCCGATCAGTTAGGTGGTAGTACGATGTTGCCCTCCATGTCCCGCCATCATAAATGCTCATCCTGATGTAGGATGAAAGTGAAGTCAGGGACATAATCATCGGGATGCTTGTACACCACCCAACATTCTTGTGGCACTGGTGGGTTAGATACCTCTCTCCTGTGAGAAGACATATTGGACATTAGATGGTCCATGTAATCGATGTACCTTACTATTTACTTTAATCCTCTTAGCATGCATAAATGTTTCTATCCTGGGTCCGTTCCAACGACTTGAGTGATAATTTCACTAAGGTTAGATGATGCATGTAAGACTAATAGTCCCCAACAACGGTGCCAATGATGAGCAGCTAGGTACCCCTACGCCCAACCATACGAATCACGGGCGTTCACACGTAACTCAGTCAAATTCCATAGACTGTAAGCACTTAACATACACCAAACTCTAACCAGCAAAACCTTAGGTTAGAATGATCATTGCCTTCCTAATCTCATTTGTGATGTTCTGTTTGCGATGGTTAAGTGAGATTAAGGCTAATGATTTTTATAGCATTTTACTTATCTTTTTGTGTCTAATTAAAGTATGGAAAGTAAAGAATGAACTATTTTCTAATCTATAATTATCCTAATTTGTATTCTAACTATTCCTAGCATAAGTATCCGATCCCATCTTCCAGGCACGTTCTGAGCATCCCCTAAGACGTTAAGCATCACTTGGTTTACCAAGTGTTGGGTTTACGTTCGAGATGGTCGTACTTATGGCCTTTATGAACTATAAAGGAGCGATAGTGATTAAAATAAAAATAACAGAAACTTGAGTAATTAACAAGCAATTAACAAAGCATAAACATATTAAACTACTAAATGCATAAAATGGCTAAGTCCAAATGCTGCAAGGAATAGAGTTCATCTTTATTGCTGTCACGCCAATGGGCTTAGATACATCAACGCTCGAATAAAGAGTCGATCACTTTTCTTACACTTGCTACGGGCACTTGGAAAATATTCTATCTCCTATGGGAACAAATTGTAAGAGATTCGCTACAACTAACTGAAAGGTACCTAAATGAGGTGGAAGGCCTTCTTATTTATAGGCTGAAATAGGCTCTACGTAAATGGGGCCACGTCGACGCATAGAAGGCTACGTTGACGAGGCCCCGTCGACATGGCCGTGTATACATGGCCTCGTATACGTGGCCTAGTCAACGCATCAACTAATGACACTTCATCAGCAAGGGAGCTAGATCTTTATTCAATTAACGTCCCCAATCCTTGGGTTTCCCATTCATCTCTTCATATTCTCTCACATGCATGCACCACATGCAATGAAGCCAAAGAGTCACTACAGAGGAGTCAAATCTCTATTTAATTAATGCCCCTGGCCCTTGGGCTCCCCATTTGTCTCTTCGTATTCCCTCACACGCAAGCCCCGACATGAGTAATAATGAATATTTATTATTATAGATGGTGGGTAATATTGAATAGTTATTATTATTATAAATGGTGACAATTACGATTATAGTAATAATGAATATTTTTATTATAAATAGTGGGTAATAATGAATATTTATTATTGATAAAAATGGTGACGATTATGATCATGGTGACAGTTAAGGTGATGAAGATTATGGTGTGATGTAATATTTATAGATATTGAGCTTAGGCATCATGTTACAAGATTAAGAGGTGCAATATTAGAATTCGTGCATTTTCAGAAACAAGGATTCTNATAAAACATCAAGGAGCCAAAGAGTCACTATAGGGGAGTTGAATCTCTATTTGATTGACGTCCCCTGATCCTTGCACTTTCCATTCGTCTCTTCGTATTTCCTCATGCATACGCACCACATGCAAGGAAGCCAAAGAGTCACTGCAGGGGAGTTGAATCTCTATTCAATTGATGCCCCGATCCATGGGCCTCGCATTCATCTCTTCATATTCTCTCACATGCATGAACCATGTGCAAGGAAGCCAAAGAGTCACTATAGGGGAGCTGAATCTCTATTCAATTAACATCCCTCAACCCCTGGGCTTCCCATTCATCTCTTCATATTCCTTCACACGTAAGCCTCAATGTGGGTAATAATGAATATTTATTATTATAAATGGTGGGTAATATTGAATAGCTATTATTATTATAAATGGTGACAATTATAATTACAGTAATAATGAATTTTTTTATTATAGACAATGGGTAATAATGAATATTTATGATTAATAGTTATGATCATGGCAATGGTTAAGGTGATGACGATTATGATGTGATGCAATATTTATAGATATTGAACTTAGGCATTGTGTTATAGGAGTAAGAGGTGCAATATTGGAATTCATGCATTTTCAGAAACATGGATCCTGCTGCTATTAGTCCCAATAGAGAAGGCGAAGAACACTATCTTCAAGATCAATAATAATAGCCATCTACTACAACAAGTAATGCGATTCATGGAGGTTGTGGCAGTGAGCGTGTGTGTGGGCATGGCCAAGGTAGAGGATGACCATGGATTATAGAAACTAAAAATCCAGAATCGATGATTGTAGAGGAGAGAAGATGATTTCTAAAATGAGAAGCAAAACGACGTGAATAAGAATGACAACTAATTCTACGAAATTCAGGAGTATGTAATTTATGCATTTTTTAATATTTCAAAACAAATATGTATCATAGGGAAATCTTCTCATTTTATTTACATACTTGCATTGCATATATATTTTTAGGTTGCATCAACTTCAAATCCCCTCTCATCACTTGGAAATTCATCCAATGTAATGATCCACATTATTGATACTAATAATGTAAATAATAAAGAAGAAATGCAGGTTGGTGTTTGCCCATACTCAAGCTGGTACATATTTTAATTCAATTTTTTTGTTTAAATTTTGAAACATTTTTTGTAGGACATTAGAAATTCATCTGTCTATTAATCAAGCAATCTTTCTTCCAAAAATCATACACAAAAAAGAACAACAATTGCAAGAAGATCAAGAACAACCATATTATAATGAGAGTGAGTGTCGAAAGAGGCAATGTTGACAAGAGGAGAATTCATTTCATCGAATAAATGAAGTTACAGATGTTGCTAGTGTACCAACAATGGAAATGCCCTCTTCAGAACCTATTCCCAAGATTGCATAAGGCAAGTACAAAAATTGCTCAAGCAATACATAATTTTAATACTATCGTTAGAAGTTTTAAAAATCCACATTTCTGCAATGTATGCAATGAAATATTTCTTGGCATATTATTGGATTCAACCAGAAGTAGAGGACGCACATGCAATAGGTGCATTAATGAAAAGCAACATAATATTCTTGACAATTTTAGTTGTGAAAGCAAACAATTTTCTATTGAAAATAACATGGATCTTGGTATCCAACCATCTATCTTAGGCTATTTAATTGAGGTTGAAGAAATGTTAATTGCAAAAATTAATCCCATTTTTCAAGTTACACATGCAGTTGGTGGACAGTTCAAGTATAAAGGTCACACAATTAGCTTTGCTTAGGATGTCACATAGATTACTAAAATACTTCCTCTTAGAATTAAAGATATCCCTTTCTTGATATTGAGAAGAGAAAATCAAATAGGCATCGAGTATACTTTCATTGTCAATAAGAGACATGTTTATGAAGCTTTGATTTTTAAGAAGGAAAATGATCCATACTATCAAGATGTCAAGATCAATATGCATGCATTAGATGATGTTGTTGATATCGGTGATGTTAACATCTTCCATAGCATTCCTTATATTCCATTTTCAGAAAAGGATGGAGAAATGAGATTACAGTTTCAAGGTTCTTTGCTTCAGATAGATGAAGAAAACATTATCGGTTACACATCATTAGTTGCATATAACAAATTATAAAATGACATTGACATCTCATCTTTCTTCTAATTTTATTTCTTTTTCTACCTTCTATGGGTGCTATCTTTATTAGCTTATATATATATATATATCAATTGGCCGAGATGATTTTAAAAAAAATGATGTTAACCAAGCCTAACTACTAGACGAGGTAATAAGATAACTAAAAAAGAAATCACTCATTCCTCCTTTGTTTCTCTACTGCTTACCCAATTTAGTTTTACCCTCTCAATTAAGTTTGCTCTTTCTTTCTTTGTTCATTGTGTTTTGAGCATTATTTATGCAAGAGATTTATTTCTCAAAAATTTCATAAATAAACAAAGAAAGAGCAAACTTAATCGAGAGGGTAAAACTAAATTGGGTAAGTGGTATAGAAACAGAGGGATGAGTGATTCTGTTTTTAATTATCTTATTACCTCGTCCAGTAGTTTGGCTTGGTTAACATCATTTTTTTTAAATCATCTCAGCCAATTGATATATATATATAAGCTAGTAAAGTTAGTATCCACAGAAGGTAGAAAAGGAATAAAATTGGAAGAAAGATGAGATGTCAATGTCATTTTATAATTTGTTATATGCAAGGAGTGGGATATGTTGCATATATTATATATAAAGAAACAAACCATGTAGATGCATGAAGAGTTTACTGTCATGACTTGCTAAATATCATAATAGATAGAAAAAACTCACAATCCATACATATTTCTGGTAAGGTGTGTCAAAAGATAGTGTATTTATGGAAGGAAAGATTTCTAATAAATCTAACTTATGTGAGATATATCTAAGATCTTTTCAAGGGAGAGTAGGAGTTCAAGCTATCTAGGGAGACGGATATTTTTTATGTGAAAAAGAAAAACATTTACAACATTTACAAATATGTTACCCTTGATTACAAGAATAGTAAGCATGATAAAATCAGTACCCAGCTATGGTACCAAACCACCATTAATTTTTTCTTTTATTACCAAGAAAAAAACCTTGAATAAGGTGTCTCATTAATCATCAGGTTGTAATCGCCTTAGATACTCAAAAGGATGATAGCTCTATCACAAAGTAGTATCCTAGTAATGTATTTGACTTTCAACACCAAAAAATATAGTGCAAGTTTAGGGTTTATGGTTCTATGATTACATTAAAAAAACTATTAGTATTGCAATAAAATATAACACTATCTTATTAGAGATCTTTGCTTGTCTTTGTAGTTCCATTTTCACATGGTGATGGATTTTGATCCATACTACAATGAACTTCCAGTTACATGGGTGATATCCTTAAGGTGTATTGAAATTGACATCAAATATTAGCTTTTGAAGCTACTATGAAGAGAAGGCTAAGGAGCCTAATTAGACAGTGAGTGCTTTCATGCTTAATGATTTCAAGGCAAAAAAGAAATGCAGTGAAGTAACTCCAAAGGCATTGAAAATCATACTACAAATCACACTAGCTTAGATAAAAATTTCTTAATATGTGCTAAATTGTGATGAATTATCAAGTCAATTTTTAGATGTCAAGTTTTTCTATGCACTTAGCATTTCTAGAGGGCATGGAGGAAGAACTTGGCAACTAAAGTTAGAGATTTCAATAAAAGAAAAGCAATGGTTGACCATCTTAATAATATTATGAATCAATGTAAAACTATTGTTGATGTTGTTGTAGAAATTAACAAATTTGTTGAAAAGATTTAGGAGAACTTAGATTTCATTAATTACCTAAGGTCTAGTCATTAAATAGTAACAAATTTAGTTTCCATTTATTATAATGATTACTAAAATTTTTAGATTCACAATGATAGACTACTTGTTTTTTTTTTAATTTCTTCTTATTGTGTTTGATCATATTTTGTTAGAAATATGGGCTAAAGCATTTTGTGATATTTTCCATGCTTAGCAACACACAAATAATGCTGTGATGTCTTATCATGAATTCCTAAAAGGGAGATTTTTAAGAGATATATGAATATGGACCTTGACAAAGGTACAACTATATTATTGGAATAATATAAGAATCAAAGTTTCAGGATATTTGGTAAATAAGAAAATTAGAGAAATTAATAAGAAGTTGTGGAAAAAGATGTTACAAATTTCTAATGTTAATTTGTCCAAGTTGTCAAAAAGGAAGATGAATATGTTGTACGAAGTCAAACAATATCAGGTTAGATACATGGTATAAGGTTTCAAAAGTATTTTCTTTTAGTATATCTTGTAAATGCAAATGGTCTAACCTTGGTCATTTTTACAAGTACACAATGAAAGTTCTTATAATGTTAAAGGGTATTAGTAGTGCATTCATGTGCTTCTTTCAAGATAAGTTTTATGATTCACATGTGCCTGTTGAACTAAACTCATTCATGCTACATCAACTTCCTGGCTAGGAAGATGCTTTGCAATTCGTAATGATGCCAAAGACATTGGGATCAACTAGCAAGAGGTCCAACAACATTGAAGTGAACTTGGCGCACAATTGAAACCACGAAATGGAGCAAAATGAAGACAATGTAGATGCAAACTAGAAAACTAAAATACCTCAACTTAAAAAAGGTTTGACAAATATGACGAATACATTGCCCATAGATAAGGAGAGTATTTTAGAATTAAAAAGACATGGAGTTATTGGGATCAAAGCTTTTATTCTCTAGTAACTTGAATGGATTGGTAAGTAAAAAATGATTTTCTGGAATAGCCCTTCCAAAGTTGATAGAGAACAACTTTCCAATCAAAGGTGTGCAAGAAAACTATTTAAAGAAGGTAACAACACTATTTAGTTGTTAGCTATGGTTCTTATAATAATATATATCATGTTCAATTTGTTTTTATCTATTGCCTTTTATTTATAGGTTGGAGTGAAGTAGCCAAGACAATAAGGGATAGTCCTTTGCTCCCCAATCTACCTTGAACTAGTAGCACCTTTTATGTTCTTTTGATAAATACATCTTGCACTTTACAATCGTGATCATGAAACTATGATTACAAAAGCTTCTGTATTAGTTATAGATCACTAGAAGACATCTTTTTTATATCCTTCTATTTGGTTAAACTATGTTATCTATGTCCTAACAGTAAATAACATAACAAATTTCTTATTAAGGATATGTTTAGCAAGAAGAAAAGATTATTACAAAACCTCATGTTCTATACACGTTACATTCATGATTCTGGTATATTTTACTTAAGTTTTATGTTGTTAAAAGAAACTTTATATTTTATCATAATCTTCAAAAAGAAATTCTGTTTCAAACTATTGAAACTAGTTTGAACTAACATTTTAGTCATAAATGAGTAATAACATAGTGCAAGTACATGTAGGTCATAGATCTACATATCCTTTGCCATGAGTTGCATCCTAGTTGGTAATGTTGAGTTATATACAAAGTTCTAAGTCAACTATCTTAGACTATATTTAAAGTTAACTTATTTGAGGTTCCAACACTTACCCTTAAAGTATATGCTTTGTAACTTTGTTGAGTTATATACAAAGTTCTAAGTCAACTATCTTGAACTATATTTAAAGTTAACTTATTTGAGGTTCCAACACTTACCCTTAAAGTATATGCTTTGTAACTTTATTAAATAAATAATTTCACTAACTATACCATTTTTAGTTTATTATACCACAAAAAATGAATCTAATGTAGATTAATTTATATACCAAGATTACACCATTTCTTTTTGTAATGCCTACTACTTCAAATCCTTTGTATTACCTAAACTGCAAATAGATATGTCTCATAATTAGTTCTGACATCCAAGATGTTCTCAAAACTACATGTAACATGTTACTTGCATGGTAATACATAATGAAAACGTTCATAGTGTGGCCACCTACAATTTACATAACATCACAGCACACATAGATAGTGCTACTGTATGCAGCTAGTAGATCTATGGTAGTCTATAATAGCGAGCATATGTTTATAGTGCAAAAACATGCAGGGTGCATACATTCACAATGTCTAAAATAGTGCAAAGGCCTACCACATGCATGTTATCATAGTCCAATTTTTGAATGTTGCAAGCTAGTTGTGAGGTGCATGTCTCTTGAATTTTAACTATTTACGGATGTCATTAGTATACATGGCCATGCAATTCATAGCATCATGCAATCCTAGCCCAAAAAAATTCATACATATTGAGACTATATGAGTCACATAATTTATAGGTGCTATGTAGAATTGTGTTGTAAGATACTACCATGCCACTCGTAGTTAGGTAACCATAGAACTAAACGGGTTTATATTAGTAGTTTGTTGGAATGTTTGTAACCATTTACAGGAAAATCGATGGTTTGTAACATGTAAATGGATGGTTTGTAATGGTTCCATAAATGTGATTGTTATAGGAAAACCAATGATTTATAATGGTTCCATAAAAGTGATCATTACAGAAAAATAACAGTTTGTAACAGTTACCACAAGAGTGGTCTCATATGTATCATTTAAATTAAAATTTTGCTAAATAATATTTTCTTTGCCCATAAAATGTTCTTGATGGGAGAAAAAAGGCACTGGAAGAAATTGCAATAGTGTTATAGTTTTGGACCCTATCACAAATGCTTAGAGTCTGCATACACCATTGTTGTTGAGTGTCGGTGTGATAGAAGAATCAGAACACTCACCACAATAAGTTCACATAAAGGCATCAATGGTTGGAGGTTAATTTTGATTTATTTCTACATCATTAATTCCTTGTGCAATTCAGTTATTGTGTTGTCTGGTGATGAGCTGCGATATCGTGTACGTGATATTGCGTACGTGATATCGCATCCTGCCTCATTTTCTATAAATAAGAGGTGGCTTCCCATGTTCGAGGGAGTTAGACTTAGACCCATAGCTAAACTCTTGCAGTTTTACCATTCTAGAGTTAGAATAATTCCTGTGTGCCCACAGTAGGAGTCATAGAGTGAACGAATCTTTATTTGAGAAAATTGTACTTGAGCACACATTTGTGTATGGCAATAAAGAAAAACTTTCTGATAAACCTTGCAGCATATAGATTAAGCTAAATAGTAATTAATTATTTTTGAATGTTAAATGCTTTCCTAGTTAATTAATCTCTCTCTCAACCCTTGACTCTCCTAGTTAAGTACACTCAGTACGACCGCTTTGAGCATGTGTGTAACTCTTGGTAACCGAGTAACGATTAGCGTTTGGTAATCCCAGCAGCGTTGCACTGGTTCAAGATGTGTGCGGAAAGCAGGAACAGATACTGGTGTTAGGAATAATTAGACCTTAGTTAGTGAATAGTTAATTTAATTTAGTCACTTAGTTCTCTTCGCCTTACCTTATTAGCATAAGACATTAAAAAGATAAAAGTTATAAAAATCATATACCTCAAGCTTAATTAACCATACAACCATGACAATACAAGTAAGTTTGGGAAGATAGCAATTGATTAACCTTGAGTGTTCCATTAAGGCGTGTAAGCACTTAGTCCTTGGAGTTCGACCGGATC
The DNA here is from genome assembly GCA_015680685.1 of Gnetum montanum. Classification (NCBI taxonomy): domain Eukaryota; kingdom Viridiplantae; phylum Streptophyta; class Gnetopsida; order Gnetales; family Gnetaceae; genus Gnetum; species Gnetum montanum. Next base: position 1,622,724 of record MNCI01025042.1, read on the forward strand.
GCACGTGAAAAACTCGTATTCGTATGGTTGAGTGTAGGCGTACCTCGCCACTCAACATTGGTGCCGTTGTTGGGGAATTAGTTGTTTGTGCACTACGTAGAACATAGGAAATCATCGATATTGCTGGAATGCTAGAATGAACCCTTAGGATTAATCAAGGAAAGATAAGACAATGGTAAAATCACACACCAAATAAGACAAAATGTCTTCTTCTCCACATAAGAGCATTTCACCGCCTAGGACTAACATAAGAGACAGTCGATGACATAATACACATAACCTAGATCTACCATTTCCTCAACAATTTCCTATGGTATATATTCATCACAATGAGTATGTACCCGACTTGACCTTTATTCTCCATCAAGATGAATAACTACGTTGGAGAGAGTTGGAAGGTAACATAGTGTTGCCTCCAGACCGATCAGTCCCCAACATGCTCCTTCGTGCTCTCTCACAAATAGGCATGTCTTTTTTATATGTGGAATATGTTGCATGCGATCATGAAAAAAAGGACCACCATCCCACAGAAGCGTACTGTCAAAGGTACTTGCAACAAGAGAGTCACTATACATCCTCAAAGGGTAAATGGCCCCATAACGCTCCGCATGTCTTGAACGAAATTGAGGGTGGTGAACCTACTTCAACAGGATCCTACAAAATGATGTTCCTCCTCCTAACGATGGTCAGGAGGTGGTGTATTAGAACCTACACTTCACGATTCATAACCCTGGTTCTAATACCCACGAACATGAAGTGTTCAAAGAAGGAACAAAAACACACGATAAGGGTGGACATTCTGATCATGATCACAATCGTGGTCGAGACCACAGAAGAGAAGGTAGAAAACACCATCATGGTGATGGTTCTCCTTCTTCTTCACCTTCATCATCACATTCACCCTCACCTTCAGTATCCAGCCGTAGTCATAAGGAAACCAACTGTGAGGATAAAGGTAAACGGAGTGAAAAACATTGATGAGACAGTCAAGAATGAGGACAAGGGCACTCTAAGGAATCAAGGCATGGAAGAAGGGAGAGTAGGGAACTACATGGACACCATAGATGCTATGAACGAGATGACCACAAAGAACCCCTACTCGCAACTAGAAGCATGCTAGACATAACGGAGGCCATAAGAGTTCCCACAAGGCACCAAAAAGATAGTAGGATCAAGAGGTTAGACATGAATAACATCCCACGGTTTGAAGGGGGATACAACGCTAATCCTCAAAACCATTTACAAGCATTCCATGATGCATGTGCCTTGCAGAACATAGAAAATGAATGGCAAAAACTAAAGTTGTTCCCAAGGAAACTAGTGAAAGAAGCTAAAAGCTGGTATCGATCCTTAGAACCGGAATCCATTAGGAGGTGGAGTACAATGTTAGAACTATTTAATGATAAGTACCAAGTGTCTAACATGTGAAAGAAAATCCAAGGATGGAAGCAAGAAAATCATGAACCCTTGGATGCTACCATGGGCCACTATTACACACTGCTACATCGTTGCCCTGGCCATGGTTATTCATAGCGGGATCAACTACACCATCTCATAGATGGAATTAGGCATGAAACAAGAAGGACCCTTGGTATGTATGCCCAAGGAAGGTTATTGTTGCTTAGGTCTCATCAAATCCATAGATTGCTAGAGCAAGTAGCCAAAGAAGAAGGTGAGCTACGGAAGAGAGAAAGTTTTGAAGAGTACAACCGAGATCCTTCCCTTCGAAAAAGGGGAGTGAGATTTTGTGAGGAGGAAGAAGAGTCACCATTGGAAGAGATGGTGGATAGGAAAATCTTGCCACTCCAAAAGTTAACAATTGAGGTATCAAAAAAGGTAGACCAAATGTGGGACTCCCTAGATAGTAGGTTTGAAACTGTTTTTAAAATTGTAGAGGAGTCTAGAGAGCAAGGTAGTGACCATAAAAAAAAGAAAAAGAGAGAAGTAGAAAATGCACGTAACAAGGGTAAGGGTAAAATGGCCATCACCAAAGAGGTTGTGGATTCAAATACGGACAATGACAGTGGATGTGAGATATGCCAATATGACCATCCTAAGGGATGTTGCTCAGTAATCTCACATCTACAAGAGTCTGGGATGTATGCACTCAACCCACGATTTAATAAACGACAAACACCCTAATGATTAACTTATCCCTAAGGTGACCCAAGGCAGTTCCACCAATCTTCAACATATTATCCAAGTGGAACTCCACCACAACTCGTTGAGCAACATGAATAGTGGTAATACCCACAATCATGGGGGATGCCACCACCAAGGCAACAATACCCCTACTAGCAACCAGACCCATATGCCTACTACGTGCAACATCCAATCTCTCCACGTGACTCTGTTGGTCACATTACCCCACAACATCACTACCAAGCTCGTGAGTATCTTAGAACTCCTTCTCCTAGGGGAGATAACCCACATACATACAATCCTTTGAATTCATCCGCAACTCTCACAGTGATAGCTCCATTACCACCTGCTCTAACAATGCAAGGGGAACTCCCTACTCAACCACAACAACGCAATGCCACAAGGGCTGTAAATACTCAACCTGCTACTAGTTCTGATAACTGTATAAAGAGACAACCTTTCTTTAGAACCAACAGTCCAACCAAGCCCTCACAACCACAAGCGGTTGAACCTCTGAACGCCTCTCCATCAAATAAGGATTTAGAGCTCCCTTCAAACCAAACACTGATTTCAATGCATACGGTTATGTTAACACATGTTGTTACTGATTGGATTAAGGTGGGCCACCTTCCCAGGAAATTCTCTGATCCTGGAAGCCCTCTAATCTATCTCCAAGTTGCTAGGAATGAATCATGTAAAGCTCTTCTAGACTTAGGTTTTGGAGTTAATCTAATATCACAAGAGATGTACAAATCCTAGAACCTACCTCCATTAAGGAAGAGAAATATTTTCCTAGAGTTTGCTGACAAGACCATCACTATCCCCTTGGGACTGGTGGAGGACATCATTACCACTGTGTGTGGGTGGTCGTATCCAGTTGATTTCCTAGTGATACAAGTAAATAACAATAAAGGGGACTTCCCAATAATAATGGGAAGGGCATGGCTAAGTACCATAAATGCGTGCCTAGGAATCTGTGTTCTTTCCTTGGAAATATCTAAGGAAACCACTTTTGGGAAGATCGAGAAGAAGAAGGTTCCATGCATCACATACAGTGATACAGGGTGTGATTTCTTGCAGGAATGTTTAGCATTACCTACATGCAACCAATGTGCACAAGAAATTAATGTACAAAAGTGCTTGTATGTAGCAACCACACAACAAGAAGACACCCAGTGGTTGATAGTTGATCAAGAGAGAAACTCACCAATGTACATGGAATTAACTGAGGAAATAACCTGTGCCTACATCAGAAGATTAGATGCACCTCTTGACTCAGTCATGAGGGAGATAGCCACCTTTGCTGATCAATTGAGGCCCTCAGTCCCTTTTTAAGCTTTTGTTTTACACATTTTTGTTTTACAAATTTCTTTTACTTTTCTTGTTTTTGTTTTGCAACATTGTTCATACTTTTTCATTTCTTTTCTTTGAGTGATTGTTTTTTTTTTTGTGTTGTTAGGTTCGTCACCTAATAAGTGCTCCTGGTGGTAGTATGAATTGTATTCTATTGATTGCTAATGTTTGGCTTTTACCTTTGAGTTATAATCTTGATACTAAGGTATGGTTCTTTTGATATAACAAGCAATGAGTCCACATCATCCATGCATCCATGAATTTCTATGGTCTCTCTTATCTTGGAACTGTACAGTCCCTTTCTTTAAATAATAGAACTATCAACGAATTAATGGCCGGGCATTTCTCAAACTAAGGAAGAACTCAAGGATTGAAAAGGGTGTGACTTCAAGGGGATTTGATACATTTGTGCTGGCTATTCTCTTGGGTTCTTGGATGTTTTCTTCTTGGGTTTTCCTTACCATTCCAATGTTGCTCCATTATCGGGAAGCTGAGCTAATAAAAATAATAAGTCTTTGCATGGTGTGGTTCTCACGCAAAAGAAAAAAAACACAAAACAATGAGAATTCAAAGCACACCCCTTAGACAAAATAATCATCTAGGCTACAAGCACTGGTTATGGAACTAAAAAAATGTGTTCCCTGTAACTAACACCCTCTCTCGCTTCCTACTTTTTTCTTTCTCGTTTCCTTGGAATGGTGGTGACTCTTTGACAAAAGCATTCTTGTTACTTCAGGTGGATGGATTGGCCAAGTGTATTATTGTGAAGTCATTGGATGTGTATTGTTTGAGGCTGGATTTGAACTGAGATCTACTAAGTCACATTAACCATAAATACACAAGGGGCTGTACACCACCTTGTTCTTGGGACTCCATTCCATTCTCTTCTCCTCATCATTCTTTCTCCATTTGCCACCTCATTGTCAACTGTATTAGTAGTCTATATTTTGGTTAATGCATTGTGTTCTTGTTGGTAAAATCTTGTGGTTAAGACTATAACTCTTGCTTCCAAATGACATTTCCAGAGCCTACAAACTATTTGAATGTGAGATTGTCAGGGCATTAAGGGCATGAGTCTGCTTTGGGCAGGACCCACTAGCATTCCTAATTGGTGCATTAGTTAACTTCTTTCCCTTAAACATTGCTGCAATCAGCATTTATTTTGTTCATTTCCACCTTTGACATCCATTTTATCAGTGTTGTTGTTGTTTCTTTTTCTCCATCTTTCTTATTCCTTAAATTTTTCCATTCTATTGCTACTAGAGGATCGCTCTTAGTCATGGGGTTCCTAGTCCAAGTTTTTCAATTTTCTCCTAACCCCTACACCTTGGGTAGTCACCAGTGTTATATCTCCAAAATCCGTATTAGCCATATCACAACTTAGCCAATGGAACGTACACCGAGGCAAGGTATCAATTGCATTGTGATTTATTTATCCTTGCTAATAGGAGACTGTGTTGTGTGTGTAGATGACAATCATACAACAATGGACTGGAGCTAGAGGAAACACTTAAAAGGGACTACTGCTAGAATAGTCATGCAAGAAACAAGATTGATGGTGCGGTTATGGATGGATAACGGAAGGCACAATCTTGGCATCGGTAGCAACACATCTTCTTTTTTTCTCTCTCTCTCTTCTTTCTTAGCTGCCAAATAAGGTTGGATGTCAAATGTGTATAGTGTTCATTCTTGTAGTCATGAACACTAATATTGTCATGTATTGTAATGATTGATCCATTCACGTGTCACCCCATTCACCATTAGTGTCATTCAAGTCAATAATCCCATACCTTCCCAATATTTTGTAAGGAACTCAGGGATGTGTTTTCATTTAGTTATGGGGGTATGATGAGCTGCGATATCGCATACGCGATATCGCATCTGCCACACGATATCGCATCCTGCCTCATTTTCTATAAATAAGAGGCGGCTTCCCTTGTTTAGGGGAGTTAGACTTAGACCCATAGCTAAACTCTTACAATTTTACCATTCCAGAGTTAGAATAATTCTTGTGTGCCTCTAGTAGGAGTCATAAAGTGAACGGATCTTTATTTGAGAAAATTGTACCTGAGCACACATTTGTGTACGGCAATAAAGACGAACTTTATGATAAACCTTGAAGCATATAGATTAAGCTAAATAGTAATTAATTATTGTTGAATGTTGAATGCTTTCCTAGTTAATTAATCTCTCTCTCAACCCTTGACTCTCCTAGTTAAGTACACTCAATATGACCGCTTCGAGCATGTGTGTAGCACTTGGTAACCCAGTAAAGATTAGCGTTTGGTAATCCCAGCAGCATTGCACTAGTTCAAGATGTGTGCGGTAAGTGGGAATGGATAATGGTGTTAGGAATAATTAGAACTTAGTTAGTGAATAGTTAATGTAAGTTAGTGACTTAGTTCTCTTCACCTTCCCCTGTTAGCATAAGACATTAAAAAGATAAAAGTTATAAAAATCATATACCTCAAGCTTACTTAACCATACAACCGTGACAATACAAGTAAGTTTGGGAAGATAGCGATTGATTAACCTTGAGTGTTCCATTAAGATGCGTAACCACTTAGTCCTTGGAGTTTAACCATATCGCATGTGAAACACTCGTACTCATATGGTTGAGTGTAGGGGTACCTCGCCACTCATCATCTGGCCAATGTTTTTTGCACAAATGTTTTCCAACATTTGGTATTAGAGCCAAGTTTAGTCTCTATCTTGATGCTTAACTATATTTGTTTTATTACTCTTATAATGGTGTCAAACTAGGGCAAATTTTTCATTTGCTAATAGTGTAAAACTAGGACAAATTTGAGTCAATTTCATTATTGAACAGAAAATGTTTATTGTGGAACTATATATGGCACTTGATTTTGAATTTTCCATATGTGACAAAATTAATAAATCTTTTAAAATAGATACATGCTTTATTGAGTGGTACCTAGCTTGGAGTTTAGAGTATTTTAGATAGTTGGGTGTTTTTATCTCCTCCACTTTTCTTTTCTTTTTTTCACTTTGAAAAAACTATTGAAAAAGTTTATGGGATGGAGAATCCAAACAAGAGGGAGTAGGTAGTGAGGTGCTTCAACCTCTATCCTTGGAAAATAGGCTGAGAAAGATCCTTGGGCTACGTGGTAGAAAGTACCCCACTTGCAAGGGTGAACCCCATGCTCTGGAATAGTAATTGATAAGGCTAAGACACATGTGGAGAAGCCTCTATGTTTCCTACATGGGCTCTCTATGGCCAATGTTCCCAATATAGCTCTTACATTATTGTCTCTATTTTCTAATAGGATGGCTTCATCGCATAACCTTTATATTGATAGCCACATCTATGTTTTGGTATAAAAATAAAGTTGCTTATTATTAATATTTTTGAAATAACTAATTTTTATTACCATAGTCTTTTAAGAAATGTTAGAATTTGGTAATTTGTTTTAGAAATAATTAATTTTATGCATATCTTTTAATATATATCTATAAAGTNATAGATTTTATCCCACAAGAATTTTTGTTATATTTAATATGATTAATTAGGATGATGTATTAAATTATTTTTCTTAATTTGCCCATAGGGATTAAGAAAAAGGATATAATTTAATAGTTTCATCATAAGGATATATGAATCTTTTTGAATTAAAATTTAGCCCACATGCAATTTTATGTCATTTGGTTCATATTTTTGCATGATTTACATTGGTAAACATGTCATATAATATTTTAACCTCAAATTCAGTGACATAAACATGTTTTAATTTATGTAATTATATAACCTATGAACTACTATGATTTTAAATGTGACATTCATGAATTAAAGGGTGATAATTATATGGTGTGAAAGGAGAGGATTCTCCTTTGTTTAGGCTAGATGGACATTAACTATGTTATTTGAAAGGATGAACCACTTATTGTTACAGGAACTAGCGAATCAGATGATGTTGGTTCTTATGAAAAATGGGAGTGATTTAATTGCCTTTATGCCATGTTCATAAAGACCAAGATCTCAACTAGTATGTGTGATTCATTGGAATAGTATGATAATGTGCTAGCTTTGATGAAGATAATTGATGAACAATTTGAGTCATCAAATAAGGCTTTGACTAGCATCTTAATAATGAAATTTTCATCCAGGAAGCTCATTGGAATCTATGGTGTTTGTGACCACATCATGGAAATGAGGGATATAGCAGCTCAACTGAAAGCACTTGAGGTTGAGATGTTAGAGTCTTTCCTTGTGCACTACATCTTGAACATGCTCCCATAGTAGTATGGACCCTTTAAGATTTCTTATAACACACATAGAGAAAAATGGTCAGTTAATGAACTAATGACCATGTGTGTACAAGAAGAGGGTAGACTTACCATGGAAGCAGGAGAGTGTGCATATGGCTATGTAAGGAAAGTATAAGGGGCAAGCCAAAAATAAGTGGAAGGGAAAACTGCCTACACAAGCTGATATTAAGAAGGAATCTAGATGCTTTTTCTATAAGAAGAAAGAGCATATAAAGAAGGATTATCCTAAATATTAGAAATGGCTTGAAAAGAGATGTACTCAATTCTCACTTGTTTGTTTTGAATCTAATATGGTTGATGTTGACCATAACACATAGTGGATTGACTCCGATTCTACAATTCATGTTACTAATTCCTTATAGGGGGTGCAAAATCTAAGGAGGCTAGTGGGAAGTAAGTTGTGCATCTATTCAAGCAATAAGATGTGCTCACATGTGGAGGTAGTCAGAACATGAAAATTAGTTTTAAGTAGTGGTTTTGTTTTAAAGTTGGAAAAGACATTTTATATTTCAAGTTTTTCGAGGAATTTAATTTCTATTTTAAGGCTTGTATGATTGGGATTTTCCTTTAATTTTTTAGACATTGCATTTAGTTTATATTATAGATTTGAACTTACTGGAAATGATACATTAATGGATGGTCTTTTCAAAATTAGTTTACAAAATGAAATTTCTTATACTTCTATGCATGTTCATGATAGTGCTGGTGTTAATAGATGTGTTATGAATGAAGAATCCTCTATGTTATGGCATCGTAGATTAGAACATATCTCTATTGAGAGAATAAAGAGATTAGTAAATGATGGAGTACTTACTACCTTGGATTTTACTAACTTTGATACTTGTGTACACTACATAAAGGGAAAGTAGACCAATATGTCAAAGAAAGGTGCCAAGAGGAGTTCAGACATATTATAGATCATACATATAGATATTTGTAGTCTAGATATGGACGTTTATGGTCAAAGGTATTTCATTACTTTTATCGATGACTACTCCTGATATATGTATCTCTACCTACTTCATAATAAGAACGAAGCTTTAGATGCCTTTAAGATGTTTAAGGTTGATGTAGAGAAATAGTGCGGTAAGTAAATAAAGATAGTGAGGTTTAATAGAGGTGGTGAATACTATTGTAGATATACTGATGATGGAAAAGAGCCTAGTACATTTGCTAAGTTTCTTCAAGAACATGAGATTGTTACTTGGTACACTATGCCTAGTTCTCCAGACTAGAATGGGATGGTAGAAAGAAGAAACCGAACATTATTGGACATGGTGCAGAGTATGCTTAGCAGCTTGAAGCTTCCTAAGTCCTTGTGAACTAAAGTTCTCAAGATGGCTATGTATATATTAAATTGAGTTCTAACCAAGGTTGTCTCAAAGACACTATTTTAATTATGAAAAGGTTGAAAACCAATTTTGTGACATATACGCATTTGGGGATGCCTGTCTAAAGTAAGAGTCTATAATCCACAAGAAAAGAAGCTAGACCCAAGGACCACAAGTGGGTATTTTGTTGGATATGCCAAATGATCTAAGGGCTACAAGTTTTATTGTCCATCACATACTACTAGGTTTGTAGAATCAAGGAATGTCAAATTTCTTAAGAATGACTTGATTAGTAGGAGTAATCAATCTTGGAACACTATTCTATAGAAAGATCATGCAAGTGTCCAACCCTCTACTTCAAGTGAAAGACTGATTATTGTACACAACACACCTAGAGCAAAAATGCATGATGAATAGAAACCAATCATTGAGGTTCCATAGACTTCTAATCAAGAAGTAATAGATCCAGTTGAATAGCCTATTGAACATCATTCTTCTCAAGAGAATGATGAACCAATATTAAGAAGATCTAGTAGAGTAAGGAAACCAATGATTCCTAGTAACTATATAGTGTATCTACAGGAGTCTAACTATAACATAGGAGTTGAAAATGATCTTGAAAAATTTTCACAAGCCATGAGTTATAAGGAATTTGACTTATGGTATGATGCCATGAAAGATGAGATGAACTCTATGTCATCTAATGGAGTTTGGGATCTTGTCAAGTTGCCTGATGGTGTAAAAACCATTGGATGCAAATGGGTCTTCAAGACAAAGAAAGACTCATTAGGCAACATTGAAAGATATAAGGCAAGACTTGTTGCTAAAGGGTTCACTTAAAAAGAGGGAATAGATTACACGAATACCTTTTTTACTATATCTAAGAAGGACTCCCTTCATGTGATTATGGCATTGGTTGTTCATTTTGATTTTTAATTACATTAGATGGATGTGAAAATGAAATTCCTCAATGGTGATCTAGAGGAAGAGGTTTATATGAAACAACTTGAAGGACTTTCCTATAGTGGTGGTGAGCAATTGGTATGCAAGCTTAAGAAATCCATATATGGATTAAAACATGCCTTGCATCGATGGTATTTAAAATTCCATAATGTCATCACTTCATTTGGTTTTGAATAGAACATAATGGATTAATGTAAATACCAGAAGGTCAATGGGAGAAAAATCTATTTCCTTGTCCTATATGTGGATGATATCCTTCTTATGACCAATGATAATGGATTTCTATATGAGGTTAAGTAATCTCTCTCTAAGAACTTCAATATGAAGGATATGGGTGAGGCATATTATGTCATTGGCATTAAGATCCATAGGGACAAATCTAGATGTATTCTGGGACTATCGCAAGAAACCTATATTAATAAATTTTTAGAGAGGTTTTGGATGAAAGATTGTTCACCAAGTATAGCACCCACTATGAAGGGTGACAAGTTCAGTTTGAACCATTTCCCTAGAAATGATTTAGAGAAAAGAGAAATGAGAAACATTCCATATGCTTCAGCTATTGGAAACCTAATGTATGATTAGGTTTGCACAAGACCTGACATTGCATTTGCTGTGGGAATGTTGGACAAATATTAGAGTAATCAAAACATTGACCACTAGAGGGCCGCAAAGAAGGTGATGAGGTACCTTTAAGGTACAAAAGATTACATGCTTATGTATAGACAAACTAACAATCTAGAGGGGATTTGCTACTCTAATTCAGACTTTGCTGGCTATGTTGATTTAAGAAAATCAACATCTGGTTATGTTTTTATGCTAGCTAGAGGAGCTGTGTCCTAAAGGAGTGGAAAGCAAACCTTGGTTGCTACTTTCACAATGGAGGCAAAGTTCGTTTCTTATTTTGAGGCTACTTCACATGGTGTATGGTTGAAGAGTTTAATGTCAGGCCTTAGAATTATAGATTCTGTATCTAGGCTATTAAGAATGTTTTGTGACAATTCAGCTCTTGTATTCATGGCTAAGAATAATAAGAGTGGCAATCAAAGTAAATACATCGACATAAAGTACTTGGCCATAAGAAATGTGTTAAGGAAAAGAAAGTGATCATTGAGCATATAAGAACTTAATTGATGATAGTTGATCCTTTGACAAAAGGAATGCCATGGAAGTCATTTAAGGACCACATAGTTCAAATGGGACTTGATTCCATAATGTAATTGTTGGCACATTTAGCCATTTCATGGAACAACAAAGGTGATAAAATATGAATGAGACAAAGAAAATATTCAAATAAAAAATACGATGGTTGTGTCTTATTGATATGCATAATGCCGAAGGTTTCATTTGGAAATTTGCTGGGTGAACCTGTAGCAAAAGAAGACACTAACAAAAGGCTACATAAGTGTTTCAACTTTCAAATGATACCAAGGAACCAACGGCGAAGAAAAATGTATCACGCTCCTGTGTGAGGGGAAGATTGAAAAGAGATTGGAAAGCTTTATCGGTTAAAAAGAGCTGACAATCCCATTCATGAATACAACAATAACAAATTAAAATTAACCTTATTGGAGTCACCATTATAAGATTTCAATGAACGTTTATACGGCAAAGAGCGGTTCACAATCATTGTACACATTGGTAAGGTATTTCAAGAAAAAAAAGAATGAAATAGCTGTAGCTGAGCTTGTGCCCCGCACAAAGTGGCTTTGAGGATGAAGAACAGATCAATTGAATCATGGTCGTTTCCTCTGTTAATTTTTCTCCCGTATTTAATTTAATGGCCCCCGGGTAAAGCTGCAGACTATGTTTTATTTTGTTTTGTCTTCATTTTTTGTGGTTAGAAATTCCAAGATAGACACTTAAACACAGCCCAAGCGTCTCCTACTGCAACTGACAGGAAAATAGTCTAGAAGAATGACCGTTCTTTCTCCTTCCCATCAAATCGTGTTTGGATTCGTTTAGCAGTGGATTGTACTGGCGTTGCTAGAGCAGGAGGAGTCTAAAGTGGCACCAGAGACAGATGCACGAGTTCAACGAAACCCTCTATCATCGCAGGCATTACTTTTCACTAGAAGAGGAATCTCCCACAACAGCGGTAGTTATGCCTGTGTTTTGAACAAGTGTTTCTGTGGCGCTGAACACACGTGCGCGAGCCAGGGCTAGGGCCTCGCTCCACAACTCGTGGGCAGAAGATAAGGAAGTTGAAGCCAGCAAAGATGGGGTTATGAAAGGTACAATGCGGCAGAATCGAAAGCTTTGTAACTCATACGAAATGTGGATCCACAAAGTCTCTCTGAAATCCCATGTCAGTGGAACAAGCCAAAGCGGAACTTGATTCAGTAGATTGTTCAATGGGATCATGAAAGAAACGCGTCTGCATCTAGTGGCACCGTTGCTGGTTATACGATTAACCAAGGAGACTTGCACATTTAACAGTTACCTTTCTAGTGGATGCTGGAATTACACTGAATGTTCGTCCGCCAAGATGAAGGTAACATCAACATGTTACCTCCTTCGGTTAAAACAAACCCAATGCCACTGCCGACGCTTGCTGTTTCGATGGTGCTATTAAAAAAAATGGACACGACATTATTTCAGATGTCATATGCAACTGCAACCACTTATTTTAAAATAATATGAGAAAATCAAGAACGGATGGAAAAACACAAGACAGAACCGTCGTAAGCTCTGCATCCACGATACCCTGAATTTCAGCTATTTTAAGAAAGGTCCCCTTAACTATAACACAGAAAAATTAAATTAAAATTAATTAATTTAGGTATGCATAATGTAAGATATACATATGACATTGAGAAAAGGGAAAAAGATATTTTTAGGATTTTTGGGATATTTGTGTAACTAAAAGGAGGGATTTAGTTAATTTCCATTTTATTACTTTCATAAGGATTACTAGGGCTTAATGACATTTAGTAATTAAAATTCTAAATAAAATAATTAAAAGAAATTGAGGATTTTAATAAATAAATAAATTATTATAGGCTATTGCTTACAAAAGCAATATTTGTAATATTTACACATGCCAATATTAGCATGATTTTCTCCTAACTTCCTAACTTCCTAA
>MNCI01025042.1:1636699-1647697 GCA_015680685.1 Gnetum montanum
CTCAACAACTCACAGTACTTGGCAAAGTTGGCTGAATCTCTTTAAGATAAGTCATTTGTAGTTTACACACAACGTAATCATTTCATTTTTCACAACCACACACCGCAACAGCACACACACATACTCACATTAACTACTGAGTCTATTTGAAGGTATCTAGGCCTTGGTGTTGCCAGAGACCAGCAAGCACCTAAATCCTATTTGAGGACACTCATTGGTGGTCGCGTCCCAAACGGTCGCCAACAGTAATTTGTATGTACAATTTTACAACCTTAATGAAACTCTTATTCAATTGTGATGTTTTCTCATGTTTAGTTTTCCATATAGTTATTAGAGAAAACTCACATATGGAAGTACCTAGAATGAATATTGTGTTTATTCATAAATTTTAGTTACCATATAAGGAATTATTTTTAAGAGATAATACGTTGTAATACATGGAAGATAATACTCACATTCACAGAAACTATCACCATGATTCATGTAATCACTCTTGAAATTTGGATTTGATGGATATTAATTTAAATATGGAGACCAAGTGGGAGAATATAACCATTTACACAAAAATTGATGGTTTGTAATGGCTCCATAACTATGACCATTACAAGAAAACCAATGGTTTGTAATGGTTCCATAAAAATGACAGTTATGGGAAAATCAATGGTTTGTAAAAGTTACCACAAGAGTGATCTCATATTTGCTATTTAAACCAAAATTTTGGTAACTAACATTTTTCTAATCTATAACATGTTCTTGATTGGAGAACAAAGGCACTAGAAGAAATCACGACAGTGTTATAGTTTTGGTCCCTATCACAAACACTCAGAGTTTGCATACACCATTGTTGTTGAGTGTTGGTGTGATAGAAGAATTAGAACATTCACTACAACAAGTTCACATAAAGGCATCAATGGCTAGAGGCCAGTTTCAATTTATTTCGACATCTTTGATTCCTTGTGCAATTTAGTTATTGTATTGTTTGGCAAATGTTTTCTACACAAGTTATTTTTCCAAAAATCTACACTCACAGGACAAGAAGAAGGTGGTAGTAGAAGGATAATAGTGATAATCTAGTGGCTTTGTAGAGAAATTGAAGGTGCTTCATGTAAATGATAGGTAAGGTACATAGTTCTACCTTGAAATTTTTTTTCCTCTACTACAATTTCACTGCAAGTGCATTCTATGATTGCTTATTTTTTGTAAGTATATGATGAGTGGTGAGGTACCCCTACATAATTGAAACGTTGCTGGGACATTTGCATATAAGCGGATGTCATTTGGCTTGTGCAATGCCCCAACAACATTTCAACATTTGGTTCTAAGTATCTTTTAGCAGCAAATAGGAAATGGTGTGGAGGTCTTTATGGGCGATTTCTCCACCTATGGAGTAGACTTCGAACAAACATTGGACTGATTAGAGCAAGTACTGAAACAATGTGTAGAAATCAACTTAAGGTTCAATTGGTAAAAAATCCATTTAATGGTCTAAGAAGACATTGTATTAGGGCACAAGATTTCACAAACAAGGATAGAAGTAGATCCTGAAAAGACTAAGGTCATTCAAGGAATCACTTAGCAACCTGAAACTGTAAAAGACATCTGATCATTCCTTGGACATATTGGCTATTATAGACGCTTCATTGAGAACTTTTCAAGGATTGTGAAACCCTTGGTAAAACTAATGAAGAAGGATGTACCTTTTGAATGGACTAAGAAATTTGAGCTAGCCTTCCAAACCTTAAAATAGAAGCTTGTAGAAATGCCTATTCTACAAGTTCCTAATTGGTATAACCCATTCCACATAATGATTGATGTGTCCAACTTTGCCGCAGGAGTTGTAGTTACATAGTTAGATGACCAAAAACATCCCTATTACATCCACTGTGCAAGTCAAAGTATCGTTGGTGCACAACTCAATTACACCACAATGGAAAAAGAGTTAATAGTTGTGGTGTTTACACTAGAAAAATTTAGGCACTATGTATTGGGCTATAAGATATTTGTACATACGGATCATAGTGCAATTTGGTTCCTAATGAATAAACTAATGGTGATCCCTTGCATCATATGATGGCTCGTGATCTTACAAGAGTTTGATCTTACGATGATCGATCGTAAAGGCACCAAGAATGTTGTTGCTGATCATTTATCTCAGTTGAGGATGAATATCCAATTTTTGACCATTTCCCTATTGAACTCCTCTTTGTAGGTGTTATAAAAAATCACTTACCCACTAATACAAATTCGTATAATAGCATTTTCACTTATCTACTTACATAAGAAACACCACAAGGGTTAGACGTTAAAAAGAAACAATAGTTTCTTCACCGAGCCAAATATTTCATGGAAATCAATAGACACCTTTATAAGGTATGTCCCGATGGCTTGGTTTGATGGTGTGTTCCTGATGTAAATCAATTGTGAGTTCTCCAAGATGCTCATGAGGGCCCTTGTGGGGGTCATTATGCAGGGATACAAACAACCATAAAAATCTTACTTGCAGGATATTATTGGCCTACATTGTTCTGGGATGCTCATTATTTCACCCAATCTTGTAAGTGCTGCCAATGTGATGGGGGAATGACTACTAGAATGGAGGATCCACAATAATGGACTCAACCTTTAGAACCCTTCGACATATGGGGAATTGATTTTATGGGGCCTATTACATCGATGTCCAATGAAAAAGCCTACATTGTTGTTGCTGTTGACTATTTTACCGAGTAGAAGCAACCGCTGTTACGAACTATACATCATCTACCACTACACAATTTGTTCAACAACAAATTGTAAACAGGTTTGGCATGCCTCATGCACTTATTTCTAACAATTGTACATATTATATAGGTTTGACTTTTCGAAAGTTAATGCAATGCTTAGGAGTTGAACACAAACTAACTGCAACATATCATCCTCAAAAGAATGGTCAAGTTGAGGTCACCAATAGGGAAAATATTGACATGAACCATTAGCAAGTATAGGCAAGACTAGAGCACCAAACTGAACAATGCTCTCTGGGCATACCACTTCACATGAAAAATCCCTCTAGGCTACTCTCCTTATGAGTTAGTGTACGGTAAAATTTTGATGCTTCCTATTCAAGCGGAGCTCCGTACACTATCCATAGCATGTGACCTTAACCTTAACCTCAATTTAGCACAAAAAGAATGGTTAATGAACCTTAACTTGCTAAATGAGAATCGACTAGCCACCTTGTCATCCAATGAACTGCACAAGGCCTATAATAAATAACGTCATGACCTAAGGATTAGGAAAGTCAAATACCAACTAGGAGATAAGGTTCTTTATTAGAATCCCACACATGTACCACAACGAACTAAATTTCAAATGTTGTGGAAAGGACCTTATATCATTCATGAAACTTTTCCTTCAAGGGCCATAATGATCTACAAACCTGAAAGCTTGAATAAGAAGTTATTGGTCAACATCCAACAAACCAAACCCTTCCATGAGCCTAAAATAGCTAGTACTAATACTACCTCTTTTGGTGGAAAACCTTGCTCATTATTCCAGATCTCCTCCTTCCAATTCAATTGTGGGGAAGATGGCCACCAATGCTAACCATTCTAAGCCCTCAATTCCTTTGCTTTTTTTGTTTTATACATTTTTTTTTACACATTGTTCATCTTTACTTATTTTTTTTTTACACCATCGTTAATATTTTCACTATTTCTTTGTTTGATTTATTCTTATTCATCACATAATAAGTGCTTACAATGGTCGATTGTATTATAATAAGTGTTGATTGCTAATATTTGGTTTTTACCTTTGACTTTCAATGTTGATGCTAAGATATGGTTTCTTTTGATAAAACAGGCAATGAGTCCATGTCACCCAATTATCCATGCAACTTTATGGTCTCCCTTGTTTTGGAAATGTATTATCCCTTTTCTAAGAAAACTTATTAATGAATTGGTGTCTTAGTACTCTTCAAACCAAGGAAAGATTCAAATGGATGGAAAAGGGTGTAACCTCAAGGGGATTTGACGCATTTGTGCTGGCTATTCTCTTGGGTACTTGGATGTTTTTCATCGGTTTTCCACCATCTTGCTCTTGACCAAATATCTAGGAGTTGACTAAATCAAATACGTCTTTACATGGTGTGGTTCTCACATTCATAAAAAAAAACAGTGAGAATTCAAAGCACACCCCCTAGACATAATAAAGAAGCATGGGCTACAAGCATTGGTTATGGCACTGGAAAGACATGTTACCCATGTTTGAAGGTTCCCTCTAACTAAGACCCTTTCTCACTTCCTACTTATTCTCTTGTTGGAATGGTGGTGGCTTTGTGGATGCATTCTTGTTACTTCGGGAGGATGGGTTGGTCAAGTGTGTTGATGCGAGGTTATTGGATATGGAAAGTTGAATATGGATTTGAACAGAATTTTATTAAGTCACCTTAACCACATATTACACATGGGACTTTACACAACCTAAATTTTTGGGATTCCATTCCATTCTCTCCTCTCTTTCCATATTGCTTTCCACATTCCACCTCATTTCCAGTTTTATGATGAGTCTATATCTTATTTGATGCATTGTTAGTCTTTGGTAATCCTCTTGTGGGTAAGTTCTTAACCTTTATTTCCATATGTCATTCCANTATTTAAGTGTAACTACTTGGTAACCTAGTAGCATATCTAGGAGCACTCAAGTAATATACACTTGTTAATCCTAGAAGTAGTACACGAGGTCCAAGATGTGCATGGATGATTAAGGACGAATGCTCATCACACTTAGGCCTTGTTTTTCAGGGCATTTAGGGCATGAGCCTTCTTTGGGAAGGACCCACTGGCATTCCTTTTTAGTGCAATCATTAAGCTGGTTCCCTTCAACATTTCTCATAATTAAGTATTTCTCATTCACTTTATCAATAACATCTATTTTTGCTNCAATTAAGTATTTCTCATTCACTTTATCAATAACATCTATTTTTGCTTTTGTTTTATTGGCTTCACCATTGTTATTTCTCTTATACTTCTTGTTCTTTAAAGTTTTCCACCCTATTGCTATTGGAGGTTCACTCTTAGTCATGGGGGCCTTGTCACAAATTTTTCCATTCCATAATTATCTTACCCCTACACCTTGGGTAGTTATTAGTCATAAACCTCTAACCCAGTATCTTCCATACCAACAACCTAGCTAATGTTCTTTATATCAAGGCAAGGTATCAACCACATTAGGTTTTGTTTACCCTTGCTAATCCATGAGTGTGTTGTGTGTGTAGATGGCGATTACATGAACAATGGACTGGGATAAGAGGGAGCACTCAGGATGGACTAGAGCTAGAGTGTTTATGCAAGGAATTAGTTTGGACATGTGGCTATGGATGAACAACGGTGTGCACAGTTTTGACATCGGCAACAATACACCTCTCTCTCTCTCTCTCTCTCTCTCTTCAAGATGTTGAATGAGGGTCTGGATGTCATCTATGTATAGTGTTCACCACAATGGGCATGAACACCAATGCTGTAATATATTTGTTGATTCGTTCCTTGGGCACTTTGAGTCTATCATCCCATGTCATTGTCAGTTGTCATTCAGTTAATAATCCCATACCTTTCCAATATTTTGTAAGGAACTTGAGGATGATTTTTCATTCAGTTGTGGAGGTATGATGAGCTATGATATCGGTGTCATGATATCACGTCCGTGATATTAGATCCTACCAAGCGATATCGGACATCTGATATCGATACCTGTCTTGTTGCCTATAAATAAGAGGTGGGCACACTTGCTTTGGTAGTTAGTTCTTACTCCCTTACCCAAACTCTTGAAGTTTCTCCCTCTCAAAGTTAGAATTATTTCTAAGTGCCCGCAGTAGGAGACATAAAGTGAATGAATCTTTATTTGAGCATCGTGTACCTAAGTACACCTTGTGTCTAGAAATAAATATGAACTTTGTGATAAATCTTGCAGCATTCAGAATAGCTTATCTCTCACCCTTAATGCTATTTACAGTTCTTTAATGCCTGTTTGCCTCAAGGTTACCTTTTGTTAATATCTCTACCAACTGTGTTTTGATGTCTAGCAACCCCAGTGCCTGTGCAATGGCTTCCACCAAGTAGGACACTAGAACATCCTTGATTTTTACAATGGACCCTGGCCTTTGACTATTCTAAAAGAGATAGGTCTCTCCCATGTACCATTCCCCACTAGTTGTGATGATTGGCCACATGGTAGAGGTTTGCAATTATGTTTTGACATCCTCTGGAGATTTTTCCAAAAATAGCCCAAAGTTTATCTCTTTGGATTTCTTGGGACTTGATGATGTCTAGGCAGGCTTAAGTCAGAGTGACCTTAAGCCTTGACGTAGGTCCAAGTGCTTCTCCTCATTGAGATTATTCTGTAGGCACTTCTTCTTTTGGAACCTATCGAATAGATTCCACTTCAGGTTCCACACGAAGAGGTCTCGTTGCATAGGTCACCTCTTGTTGTTCTTGGCCTTGTTCCTGCTGGCCCCTTCCAGCTCTAGGTTATTTCTCATGTAGTTGTGAGGGTTCTCCTTCCTGTGGGCACTTCTTTTTGGATGCCATCTACAATCACAATAGAACCATGGATTAGGAATCATTGTGTAATCTTAAAACAATTAGGATAGCTTAACTCTTGAGGGTAGTTACACTTGGCTAAGTTGTAATTATGGCTAATTTAATTAACTTAATTATTATTTCTTGATATGCCTTATCATTAATAAATCATCCTCGAGGTTGTTAAAAGGGTTAACTTGGAAAAATTTGATGTTTATGTATGATTAAGGTTACTAACCCTTAGGGAAGTTAGAAAAAATTTCAAAAATTACATTGGAAACCTTAAGGTTTTTTGCCCCCACAACAAAGACCTTACCTCTAGTAAGTGTAGGATTGAAAAACCGAATGATTTGGATAAATGGTTTCAAAGTTATGGACTTTGGAAGGATTTGGGCTTTGAAAAATTACAAAAATTCCCCATGTGTTATGAGCAAAGGATAAAAGATTTCAAAGTGTCCAATGGTATATACAGTATTTTTGTATTGCATCAACGAGGCCTCATTGACGAGGTTAGCTGCATTGATGAGGCCTCAACAAGGTTGGCTACATCAACGAGGCCTTGATGATGTAGCTATTGACAAGGAATTTTTTGATGAAATTGGGGTCAAATGAAAGCTTAGAAGACCAAGAATAGTATGAAATCATGAGAAGAGGATTTTGAAGTTCATAAATTGGAAAAAATGGAAAAAATTTATTTAATGGATGAATGCAATAAAATATTAAGGAGTACTAAGCGGTTTACATAATGGAAAATACAAAATATAAGATTGTAGTTATGTTAAAGGTAACAAACCTTAACTAATCAAGCCAAAAGCTATGCAAGTGGGTCCTTCCAATAGTAGGCTCATGCCATTTTTGCCCTTGCATAATCTCAACTAAGAAGTCCATGGGCCCCATCGTCAGTTTAATGATCATGACAAGTTAAGGACTAACCCAAAAGAATCCACTAAAGAATCCCAATATGTCAAACTAAGACATAGAGCATAACATAGAACCTAGCAGTGAGGTGAGTTATAGCAACTAGATGGATGACAGACAAGGTGGAATGGAGTTCCAAATTAAATTCATAAGAAGTCCCTTGTGGATTCTGTGGTTAAAATGACCCAAGAAGTTCCATCCTCAGTCCAGATTAAAGCCATCCACTTTTAGTGAGTTCACATCATCACTCTAAGATCGATCCATGCACTTGAGACACAAGAGTGTTCTAGCAAGACAACCACTATTCCACAAAGGGGAGAGAGAAGTAGGAAGTGTGAGAGAGAGGGCCTTAGTTAGAGGGGACCTTCAGGTATAAGTGTATGTCTTTCAAGTCCCATAACCAATGCTTATAGCCCTTTTGTTTGTACAAGGGGTGTGCTTTGAATTCCTATCATTTTTCTTATTTTTTTAATGATGGGAACCACACCATGCAACAACATTACTTATCTTCCTATCATTGGTAATGTTGGATGGTAAGTCTGCGAAAAACACTCAAGAAAGAAGAAGAGTACAAAGAGTATTGAATCCCCTAGAAGTCACACCCTTTTCAAACCTTTGGATCCTTCTTAATTCTAGAACTACCAGGGTCACTAATTGATTAAAAGTTTCTTTAATGAAAAAGGGACCTCAAATTTCCAAAACAAGGAAAACCATAAAGTTCTTTAAATAGGTGGATGATGTGGACTCACTACCTATCCCATGAAAAATAAACCATGTCAAAGTCATCAGAAATTAGAATTCAAAAATAGAAACTAGACATTAACAATCACACATTAAGCACAAACCATCATTAGCAAACAACAATAGCAGCATTGTGTCCTATGACAATAAAGTAGATTTATTAATAAAAATGAGAAAATATCACACTTAATCAAAAAAAATAAAAGAAAGAAAAAATAGTAAAATATATAAGAAAGTGTAAAATAATCAAGAAATTTTAAAGGTACTAAAAATGGTATGAAATTAGAAAAATTTGAAAATAAAAAATTTGTAAAATCAAAAATGTGAAAAACAAAAAGGGTAGAAAAAATGAGAAGCCATGGTAATGGTCAACATAGATGGCCATCTCCCCCATGACTAAGTTGAAAGGAGGAGATCCAAAAATAAGAACATTGGTGTCCATCAGTTGAGATGGTATTTACATTGGCCAATTTTGTTTCTAGGAAAGGTTTAATTTGTTGTATATTGACCAACTGCTTTTTATTTGGTTTGTCAAGTTTTTAAACTATCATGGCCCTAGAGGAAAAGGTCTGATCAATTATATAAGGTCCCTCCCATAATGTTTGAAATTTTTCCTTTTAAGGTACATGAGTGGGGTTCTAGTAGAGGACCTTATCTCCTGGTTGAAACCATACTTTCCTAATTCTAACGTCATGGTGTTGCTTGCTAAATGCCTTATTCACCTCATTTAAAGATAGGGCCACTAAGAAATTTTTGTCTAGCACGTTTAGATTGATTAATCTTTCCTTTTGTGCTAAACTTAGGTCAAGGTTTAGGTTATAGACTATTGAGAGTGTACAGAGTTCAAATTGAATTAGGAGTGTTGGAAGTTTCCCATAGACTAACTCATAGGGAGAATGTCCAATAGAAAGTTTCTAAGTTAATTAATAAGCCCAGAGAGCATCATTAAGGTTTGTGCTCCAATCCTTCCTATATTTGCTAATGGTTCATGTTAATATTTTTGTAATCTCCTGGTTGGTTACCTCTACTTGACCGTTGTCTTGGGGTTGGTAAGGTGTTGTTAATTTATGTTCTACCCCCAAGCATTGCATTAATTTTCTATATGTGGCACCTGTGAAATGAGTCCCATTATTAGAAATTAGAGAACATGGCACCCCAAACCTATTGATGATATATTGTTATATAAATTTGGCGGTAGTTGATGATGTGCAATTTGTAATGGCTATTGCATCAACCCATTTTGTGTAATAGTCAACTACTACTATAATATACATTTTTCCATTAGACATGGGTGTGATGGGACCCATGAAGTCAACGCCCCATATGTAAAAAGGTTCTAGTGGTTGAATCCACTATTAAGGACCTTCCATATGAGCAGTCATCCCCTCATCATGTTAACAATGTTTACAAGACTTGACAAATTGGTGGGCATCCCTAAAGATTGCTGGCCAATAGTATCCTACCATTATGATTTTTATGGTCATGCATCTCCCTACATAGTGGCCTCTACAAGGTCCTTCATGAGCATCCTAGAGAATGCGCAGTTAATCTTCATCAAGGACACACTAATGGATTAGGCCATCAACACACACCTTGTAAAGGTGTCCATTAATTTCCATGAAGTATTTAACCTAATGAAGAAATTGTTACTTTTTCTTAAAATCCAAGTCTTGTGTCATCTCTTAAGTGAGAAGATATGTGAGGATGTCATTATACCATATTGCTTTTTTAGACATGTGTTCATTTATTACTTTAGTAAAGAGACGTTTGTTTGGAAATTGATTAGAGAGTGGGCTCTCCTCCTTTTTGTTATCCCATCTTATGTGAGAAAGATGGTTAGTGACCACATTCTTGATTGCTTTTCAATCTACCATAGTAAGATCGAATTCCTACAAGATCACAAGCCACTGTATAACATGAGGGCTCACCATTGGCTTATTCATAAGGAAGTGAATTACACTATGATTTGTATGTACCAATACACTGTGATTTGTATGTACCAATACTTTGTATCATGATATAGAATGGTTTGGACCAATATGGTGCTCATAGGATTGCTATTTCTATAAGTTTTTCTTTTAATTATTGGAATGCATTTTCACATTCCTTGGTCCAAATGAACAGTGCATATTTCTTTGTAAGTTCTACCAACGGNGTGATTTGTATGTACCAATACACTGTGATTTGTATGTACCAATAAAGTGTTGGTAGTAACCAATGTGTCCAAGGAATGATTGAACATCTTTGACAGTCTCTGGTTTATGTGTTATTCCTTGGATAACCCTTATCTTTTCTAGATCTACCTCAATCCCTTTGTGCAAAATTTGGTGCCCTAGCACAATGCCTTCTTGGAGCATAAGATGGCTCTTTTGCTAATTAAGCTATAGGTTTGTCTCAACACATCTCTTTAATACTTGCTCAAGTAAGTTCAAGGCTTACTCAAATGTAACTCCGTAGGTGGATACGTAATCCATGAAAACGTCAACACCACTACTAATTTGTTGTTGAAAGATACTAAGGACCAAACATTGATATGTTGTAGGGGCATTGCATAGGCCAAATGGAATTTTACAGTATGCAAAAGTCCCCCAAGAACTCATGAATGTTGTCTTAGCTTGGTCTTCTGGTGCAATTTGGATTTGGTTATAGCCACTATAACCATCCAAGAAACTATAATAATAATGCCTAGATATGGTGTTTAATACTTGATCCACAAATGATAAAGGAAATTGATCCTTAAATATTGCCATATTTAACAACCTAAAATCAATGCAAACTTGCCATTTAC
>MNCI01025042.1:1659756-1698209 GCA_015680685.1 Gnetum montanum
ATTTCTCAAACTATGGAAGGACTTAAGGATTGAAAAGGGTGTGACTTCAAGGGGATTTGATGCATTTGTGCTAGTCATTTTCTTGGGTGCTTGGATGTTTTCTTCTTGTGTTTTCCTTAGCCATTTTGACATTGCTCCATTATTGGGAAGTTGAGCTAATAAAAATAATAAGTCTTTGCATGGTGTGGTTCTCACGCAAAAAAGAAAACACACAGTGAGAATTCAAAGCAGACCCCTTAGATGAAATAATCATCTAGGCTACAAGCACTAGTTATGGAACTAAACAAACATGTTCTCTCTAACTAAGGCCCTCTATCGCTTCCTACTTTTCCTTTTCTCATTCTTCGAAATGGTGGTGACTCTTTGGTAGAAGCATTCTTGCTACTTCAAGTGGATGGCTTGGCAAAGTGTATTAATGTGAAGTCACTAAATGTGGATTGTTTGAGGCTAGATTTGGAATGAGATCTACTCAGTCACATTAACCATATATACACAAGGGGTTGTACACCACCTTGTCCTTGGGATTCCATTCCATTCTCTTCTCCTCATCATCCTTTCTCCATTTTTCACCTCATTGCCAGTTGTATCAATAGTCCATATTTTGATTGATGCATTGTTTTCTTTTTGGTAAATGCTTGTGGTTAAGACTTTAACTCTTGCTTCCAGATGGCATTTTCAGAGCCTACGAACTCTTTGAATGTGGGATTGTCAGGGCATTAAGGGCATGTGCCTACTTTGGGGAGGACCCACTGGCATTCCTACTTGGTGCATCAGTTAACTTCTTTTCCTTAAACATTTTTGCAACCAACATTTATTTTGTTCATTTCCATCTCTCACATCCATTTCATCGGCGTTGTCGTTGTTTCTTTTTCTCTATCTTTCTTATTCCTTATCTTTTTCCATTCTATCGCTACCAGAGGTTAACTCTTAGTCATGGGGATCCTTGTCCAATTTTTTCGATTTTCTCCTAACCCCTACACCTTGGGTAGTCACCAATGTTATATTTCCAAATCTGCATTAGCCATATCACAACTCAACCAATGGACCTTACACTGAGGTAAGGTATCAACTGCATTGTGATTCATTTACCCTTGCTAATATAAGAATGTGTTGTATGTGTAGATGGCAATCATACAACAATGAATTGGATCTAGAGGGAACACTTAGAATGAACTAGCGCTAGAACAGTCATGCAAAGAACAAGATTGATGGTGCGACTATGGATGGACAACAGAATGTGCAATTTTGGCATTAACAGCAACACATCTTCTTCTTTTCTCTCTCTCTTCTCTCTTAGCTACCAAATAAGGTTGGATGTCAAATGTGTATAGTGTTCACTCTTGTTATCATGAACATTAATATTGTCATGTGTTGTAATGATGATCAGTTCACGTGTCACCCCATTCACCATTAGTGTCATTCAAGTCAATAATCTCATACTTTCCCAATATTTTGTAAGGAACTCGAGGACAATTTTTTATTCAGTCATGGGGGTATGATGAGCCGCGATATCGCATATGCGATATCGCAGCCCGCTGCAATGTCTATAAATAAGAGGTGGCTTTCGCTATTCTAGGCACTTATACTTAGACCCTTAGCCAATCTATAGCAATTTTACCATTCTAGAGTTAGAATAATTTCCATGTGCCCACAGTAGGAGTCTTAAAGTGAACGGATGTTTATTCGAGCAAATTGTACCTGAGCACACATTTGTGTACGGCAATAAAGACCAACTTTCTAATAAACCTTGTAGCATATGGGTTAAGCTAAATAGTAATTAATTATTGTTAATTGTTTAAATGCAACCCTTGACTCTCCCAGTTAAGTGCACTCAGTACGACCACTTCGAGCATGTGTGTAATGCTTGGTAACCCAGTAACTAGTAGCATTTGGTAATCCCAGCAGCGTTGCACTGGTTCAAGGTGTGTGCAGCAAGTGGAAACAGATACTTGTGCTAGGACAATTAGAACTTAGTTAGTAAATGGTTAATGAAAGTTAGTCACTTAGTTCTCTTCACCTTTCCCTCATTAGCATAAGACATTAAAAAGATAAAAGATATAAAAATCACATACCTCAAGCTTACTTAACCATACAACCATGACAATACAAGTAAGTTTTGGAAGATAGCGATTGATTAACATTAAGTGTTCCATTAAGGCGTATAAGCACTTAGTCCTTGGAGTTCGACCGAATCGCGCATGAAACGCTCGTATTCGTATGGTTGAGTGTAGGGGTACGTCGCCACTCATCAACTTTATACAATGAAACAATGTTATTACATTGCCGTAAAATACTTTCATTAAATCCACAAAATCATCAAACATGTTGTTTAATTGAATATTTAAAACCATGAATCTATGTAGAGATTATGGACAAATGATATCTTTAACTCCAAGTTTCTACTAGTTGTTGATTTAAAAGTTAAAACGTAAAGATTTTCATAATAGATTTTCATTATAGATTTATGAATTTTATAAATCTTATCTCATACTACATCAATTTTAATTTTCACTCCTAAAGTGTTAATATGAATGTCAGTTTAAAATTAATAAATAAAAGATGTTTTAAATTTTAAAATCAAGAATATTCAAAAATTGATGAGTCCATTTGGACTATTAATATTTTTAACTCCAAGTTATTAACTACAAAGTTAATTTGATGTGGGGATTACTAACTTAACTTAAGGATTTTCATAACAGTAATTTTATCTTGTCAGTCTTAATTTTCACTCAGAGTGTGAATATGCATGTTTGGTAAATTTAATTAGAATGAAAAATTAAAAGTCACTTCTATATAGAAGTTTTAAAACTTTTATTTTAAAAAATAAAATATCAACATTATAAAAGCATTTAAAAATATTATAGATGTTGATTTCAATGATGATCTCTTTAAAGAAGATCAATAAGTTTTTAATTATTAATTATTATGTTGAATGTTTAGATCTATAGCTTTTAGAGTTTGTTAAAAACAATAAAAATATAAATATTGAATTATAATTTTAAAATGTTATATTTATAAAAATAATATTAAAATATATTTTCATATATATTGTATAAGCTTTTTATATTCATGTTACACATGCCTCGGAGTTACCTACCAAAAAATGAGCCTCTTTCCCAAATTTATTTGGGTACGTGTTCCCACGTTCTAACATTACCGATCATTGCGAAACACAGTTGCATTCCTTTGTGTTCAGCAGCGGGCATTACAACGGCAGCACCATCCTCCTCAACGGTGTCGATGTGTTCCTGCAGCCCATCTGCGAGGTGGCCGTCATTGGTGGCACCGACGTTTTCGCTTTAGCCAAAGGCTACGACGTCCTTACCATCATCGACGACACCCCCACCGGAATAGTCAAATTTGACATCCGCTACGTGATAACCCATCCATTGTTCATGATCCCATAACTCATTCGTCCCGTCCTGTGTCTTTTGTCTCTGTATTAAACCTCCGGAATGTGCTCCAGGCTTGTAACTCACATTCTCTGGATGCATCTGCAATCGTTGCCATTTTGTAACCCACATTCTCTGAATATGATCACAACGCAGTGAGAATCAAACCCACCCACGCACAACACAGAGGAGCACTACCACAATTTTTCCTTTTCCTTGCATTCCCCAACGAACAATAGGATTACAGGCACCGTGGTATCAACGTGAAAGCTGGAACTCGGCGCCAAACGTGTCCTCACAAATTGAAGGAGTTGCGGTGAGTGTAAGGACATGCCTGTCTGTTTTTATCTTCGCCCGCCTTAGTCTTGGCGTTGGCGTTAACGTCGGCTGTTACTGCCGCAGGCTCCTCGTCTTTTGGCTGCAGTTGCAGTGGAAGATTCAACTCAGCCGGATACATCTCTTCCATCAGCTCAGGGTCCGGATTCAATGATCTGAACAACTTGGACCTAAACTGTCCTTGGGAGGTGACGAGTTTACAGGCGAAGCTGCCGATGGCGAGAACGGCAAGAACGGTCTGCAAGTAGGCTTCGATGAGATCGTCCAGGCCCATGCCGAGGCTGTTGAAGTCACGCGTGTCAACCAATAGCAGAGGTGAAGTGTATGTGTTCGTGTTTGTGTCGTTGGCGTTGTGGACTGATAAGGTGGTGCCCAGGATATCCCAAGAAGAGGAAGAAGTTCCTGTATTGAGAATGTTTGCGAGTGGCAGGCGGGCACGTCGGTCATAGAGAGCGACTGGAAAGAATCCTGTGTGAGGTGAGGAGGCCACCATGAATCGCAGGTCCACCGCGTAAATGTTGCCTTTCACGTTTGGCACAGTTACCACATGGTAGAGCTTACCGCTCCTCTTGTAACTCCGAGCTCCACCCGTTGTTTCCTATCAACACCTTGGCTCTGAATGATGAAGCGATCGTAGTGGTGGTGGTGTTAAGGGGATGGGGTAGCAGTGTGCGCTGTAATAGCATACAAGAGCCGGCTTGCTGTGCATATGCATCTTCGGCGGGTGGCATGGATTTCTGACAGGACGGGTAGGAGTTTGCTTCTATGACCACCATGCGCTTGTGCCCTTGGGCCGTTGTTAGAATCAGATCTGCTCCTGCCCACTGCAAATACCTTGTGAAAGTCGAGAACACGGCGGTCATTTTTTTGGGATGTGCTTTTGGGTGAAGATGATAGCAGCGTTTGGCAATGCAGTCGTTGCTGACAGAAAGAAAAGCCCTCACAAGCGAATTGATCTAAAAGCTCAGAACTCTGGGATAGAACTGTGCCGATGGCTCGAACGAGCTTGGCAACACCCTTTCCCCCTTATCTTCATGATCTTGCGTTGCCGTCTGAGGTAAATAATCGAATTTCTTGTTTGCTGCTGCACTATTTTCCAATCTCCCATGAGGAAATAATTTGATACTTTAATTTTGTATCCCAACAAGGTCTCCGCATCATTTTATTTAACAGTAAATAATTTATGGAAAACCCATTTAAGTCCATTAGAGTACCAGAAATCTTATTTAACAGTAAATAATTTATGGAAAACCCATTTAAGTCCATTAGATTACCAGAAATCCTTTATCTCTCTTTCAAAAAATCAACGGACGATAAACGGAACCCCCATTCGGTCTGCTCCATTAAATGGCTGAAATGTGCGAACATTTCTCGACCATCTTAAAATTCTTTAAGGAGGTTATGCAAGCCCCTTTTAAAACGGAAAATATTTGCCAATGCACACTAACTTAATCACATTTCTGCATTCAATTGGAACATAAATTTTATTAAACATTTTTACATCTGAAACGATAAATCTTTTTTGGGGAAAATTCTTAGCAAATTTAAGATTTAGTGGTATAAAAACCCCACTCCTAAAAAACAAAAACAGAAATTGTACAAGTGAAACCATATCATAAGCTACACACCAAAAGGGAAGAGAATGGTCAAAGTGACCCTCTTAGGAATCCTCTTGTCATGAATTCTTTCATACTAGGTCTTTGTAGTAATTCAAGCTCTATTCTCTTCCTCTTATTTTACCAACGCTCCTACTTCTTTAGCCCCCACATTAACCTTTGTAGCATTATTACCCAAAACTATCTCCGTCTCTTTTTCAAATGTTGTATTAATTCCAATAATCAAAGCTTCATATTCAGCCTACCCTCTTGTTAGTGTAATGGAAAGAAAGATGAATTGCCTTTAAAATTTTTGGGAAATCATCTTTTACTAGAACTACTCCAGCTCATGCACCTTTGGAGTTATAAAAACCATCAAAGTATAACTCCCACCTACTCTTATCTTGAGATCTCTCTTTTTCCAAGTTATAAACTTCTTGAAATGTGAAAATTTTGGATTCAAAAGTTCTTGTTTTGACAACTTAGTTTTTTTCATTTGAATTAATGTTTTCAATTATCAATGGTTCACTATATGTATATATTTGATTTCATTCCCCTTTCCAAGGTAGTCACATATGTGAATAATTTGTTGATATGTAAATTGAGAAATTTTTACTCCAATTTCTACTCAACAAAAAACTGTATGAATCTAGGATATCTACTACTTGAATAGTTACTTTGCTTTTTATATAGGGTTCAAAAGTGATTTCTAACAGAACATTGGAAAGTAGACCCACAATCTTTACTCTACTTTTATCCACTTGAACAATCTTTTTATTTAATTGTTTGGGAGTCAAACCAAGTTTTTTGCATATAGATAATGACATGATAGTAGGTGTAGCTCCAGAATCAACCAAATAGCTATGAAGATATTTATCTTTTAACTTCATTGTCAAAAGAAAAGGAGGAGCTTCTTTATCAAGAGTACAATTATAGCTAGTTTTTGTTATCTTATCAATGTTAGACACATAACTTACTCTGACTCTCTAACTCTCCTTTTTCCTTTAATAAGCTCTAAAGCTTTTCCTTATTAATCTCCTATCTATAATAATTGATAAATACTAATGTTGGACTTAACATGTTTAAAATTCTTAATTAGATTATATTCTCCATCTCCATAAAAGTTTGGTTTCTTCACCCATTTATTAAAGTCTAATTTGAATACTTTGCTATATTTGATCTTTATTTTTATATTTTTCTTTTCCACTTGGTTCAAAAGCCTTCCTCTTAATAGATGGGTCAGCAATGATGTTCGGAGGCATGGAAGTGGTTAATTTTTCTTTTGATCGCAGATTATATCTATTTTCTTCATTGTTATTACACTCTTCATCTAACGATATATCCTCTTCAAAACTTGACAAAAAAGAGGTATAATTAGATTCTTTCTTAGAAGATTTTCTTGCATAATGGACACTAGATAGCTTATTATCATATTCAATATCAAGGAGGTTGGACACAGCAACATCACTCTCATTCTTAGCATTTGCTAACTTAGTGTCTTGATGTTTATGTTTTCTATTTTTCTTTTCATTCTTCATTTTAACTTTTGCCAAAGCTTTTTCTAATTTCACTACTTTTTTGGATTAGTCTCTCATTAACTATCCTTTTTTAGATTCTTTGCTTTTTAGCTCTTGATCTGTTTTAATATGAGAGGGTACCAATAGTTCTTTAAGTTGGGCAAAATTTTGCACATTACATAATTTTCTCTTTCTTTTTTTAGTTGTAATAATTTCTTCATTGTTTACATTCAGGTGTTTTTCTAACTATATAGCTTCACAAAAGTAATCATTTAGTGTTAGCAAGTTTGGAGTTCTCCTTAGCCAAATTGAAATATTGGGATTTACAATCTTAAGATAAGTATCTCTAATCATTTCATCTGATGGTCTATACCTATCTTTGAAAGAGACAACAAATTTGTTGAAAGTTAATGTTAAAACCTCTAATTGACTCTTTAACTCCTTGCTTAGATTGTACTAGCCCATAGTATAGTTGTTGTTGATCTAACTAAGTGTCAAATTGGGCCAAGAAAAGACTTTTCATATCATCCCAACTTATAATACTATTGTTTGGCAAGTTTGAATACCAAATTTGAGTCATATACTTTAAATTTGCTACAAACAACCTACAAGCTAGGTCATGGTGATGACTATTTACTTCAGCTAGAGCTAACTCAAACAAGTGGAGGTATTCTTTAGCCAAATAAGCTTTTCTGGGAATAAAAGGCTCAAGAAAATATTTGTAAACTACTGATGAGTGATGAGCTACCCCTATGCTAAACCATACAAATACGAGCATGTATGAACTATTCGGTCGAACTCTGCAGACAGACAAGTTATGACACCTAGATAGTTACATGTTGATCGTAGTTCGATGTCTTCCCATTTGGACTAGTATTTGATTTGTCATGTATAGTTTAGTCCAGAGTGAGGTGTATGATATGATTTCTAATACTATGCTACTCCTAAATATAATGAGAAATACTTGAGTAAACTAATAAGCAATAGGTAGCAAGATCTAAGCTAGCCTAAGTGTGATGAGCATCTATCCTTAATCATCTATACGCATCTTGGACTTCATGTACTACTTCTGGGATTAGCAAGCACACATTACTTGAGCACTACTATATGCGCTATTAGATTACCAAGTAGTTACACTTAAATTTTCATGATTAAGATGTACTCATTCTGCATTAACAATAAGAATAATAAATGATGATAAAGAAATATTAACTAAGGAAACAATAAATAATAATTAACAATTAAAGCAAATAAAAGCTAAGTGAATGCTGCAATGATGGAGTAATCTCGATCTTTCTTGTTGTTTGTGTGCGTGTCCAAGTATGTCACACTCAAACGAAGGTTCCGTACAATTACAAGCATCACACTATAGGCATGCACTTGGAAAAAGGAATTGAAAACTAACTAAAAACTGACAAAAAGAATTGATCCTAAAGACTTACCAAAAAGACTCCCTTCCTATATGCCCAAGTGCTATATTTATAGGCTAACACAAGAATCACGATATTGTGTATACGATATCATTACCCAAGCTGCAATATCACATACTCAATATCCAATATCTAATATTTGGGCCTAGTAAATTACGATTTATCATACCCCCATGACTGAATAATAACTCATCCTCAAGTCAAACAAACAAAATGAGAATGAGTTCATTTAATTACACAGTGGATAGGTTTAGGATTTTGGACTAACTATGAATTATTTCATGTCATAGTGTGGAATTAAACAAAACAAAATTAGGACACCAACACAATATACAAAATACAAAATTGTTGGGACTCATGTGGTCCCTGGTGGTAGTGGCTCCTCCATGGGCTTCTTCCCCTTATCTTATGCTCTAGGCTTGGGAAATCGATACCACTGAAGGAGTGCCTAAAGCTTTTCTTCTTCTGTGCAGGGATCATGTGTCATCCATGTTGATATTCCAATATTTGACAAAGTTGGCACCTCCCATGGGCATAGCAATTATGGAAACATCTGATTGGCTTTGACATACCAAGCCATAAAAAACTATCGTTCCTCTTCGTAGGCTCTGGCTTGATCTATACATTCTTGATAATCCATGAGCTGTTGAGTCAAATCTATGACAACATCTTTCTAGCCTTGGTAGCTAGCTTTGACCACCTCTAACTCAAAATTTGCTACCTCCAATTTCTGCAATGTTTTTTTGTGTTCACAAACTTTTGCTTCATATTTGGCATAGGTGGTGGCTACCTACTTTTGCAACTTTATCCTCAAGCATCCTACTATTAACATGGCCAAGTTGGCATACTACAGGTTTGCCAACTCCATGTATTCAGTGAGATCCTGGATTTGCAGGCTTTGGCTCTTTAGTTGTACTTTGTGGGCAAAGGCATAGATGTCTAGTATGGCCCGCCAGTCACTGTTTTGAGCACTGAAAGCATTAATATAGGTCTTAGTCGTATGGATCTCTTTTTCAATGATCTATTTATACATCCCCACCTGGTCCCAGAAATGTTCCTTCAACTTTTCATGTCGCTTAGCTTCATTCTACCATGTGCTTATTTCAATGGTTGTCTTTTGACGAATGGCACATACCTCCTTTATTCAGAAGATCCTATTCTCTCTGGCTAAGCGATTCATGTCTTGGTTGACCCTTATTAGTTGTTCTCGCATTTGTTGAAAATTTTTCTCAAGAACATTCTTTTTTTTTAATGGTGGTCAACTAAAGATTCTTGGCAGCAAGGAGCTTATTTTCTTCTTATAAGGCCTTGAGTGCTTTTGTATGTGCATACATTTGGAGTTATGCTTTCGAAGCATCCCAATTAGCCTTCTCTTTCTCCATTGCTACCCTATTATTCTCCTTTAATAATTTATTCAGTTGCTATGTTCAAAATAACTTTAGCTAGTTGACTAGGATAAGTTGGGACAGATCCTGCTGTGTAGCTTGTAGGGCAACAAACTTCTCTTGGAGTCTTCTTAACTCATCTTCTACGTGTTTGGCCCTAACCTCAACCATGACTAGCTTTCCTTTTGTGGAAATGAGGTTTGATTATGCTACTATGACATTTTGAGGGATGTCAAATAAGGATGTCATTACTTGTCCTATTTGTTGTAATCAATCCAAAGCATCCTCATGTTATGTAGGAGTCATTGAGGGATCAGCTAAGACTTGAGCATCGCATGCTCCTATGAGATCCACTAGTGGCCCAACAAGGACATTAAATGATTCCTTCATGTGGTCTATGACCACTTCTACTACTCCGGCTGCATCTTGGTGTTGCATGCCACTACTATGTTGCTTTCACTAGTTTCTAATTGCACCTGGAAAGATGCAATGTTTCCAAAGATCTGTTGTAACCAATGTGATTCCCCTCCTCCTATTTGTATTGAGACCTTGCCCCATGCATGATCAATTAAGATCACAGGCTGTACGACATCGTTAATGACCTTAAAGAGGTTAGCCTCATCATGACTTCCCGAACTGACCATCTCTATGATAGCCCTAAGATGGCTCATCGATGGGCAATAATCTTGCAGCGGCGGTGGCAGTTGGTCCTGCTAACCCGTGGGCTATGTGTTGAACCCCACTTCCTATTGTTGATTAGGCCTTGTGTCTAGAAGTTGGCTAGGCCCTATTGTTTGAGGTGCAGTGGGCCCAACCATTTGCTCTTGCTTAGGCTTTAGTGTTTCACCAGCATCTTTCCTTAGTGCTAATGGCTTCAATAATTCAACATATGAAGCATTTTGAGCTTTTTTGGGGACATCATTAGTGTACCCCAAAATTCCAGCACACAAAAACAACTTCCTGATTAGACAGGGGAAAGGCAATGTAAACTTCCTCGTCTTACGTTCTTCAAACCACCTCAATATTTCTGTTAGATATAAATGGGGCAGGTTGGCATCAACCTTGCCCATCAAGATTACACTTCCTGTAGCTGCATAGGTAGAGATTCTATTTAGTCTTTTTGTTGAAAATATGTGATAGGTGTCAATTTTGAAATAGATTCTCTCTTAAAGGATGAGCTCCCCATATGTTTTATCATCCTTGCAGTATGCCCTCTTTAGCCAAATTTTTTATGCATTAGCATCGAAGTAAGTGGACAGATGAGCAACCTTGGGCCCTATATTTAAAAGGTTTAGAACTTTCAAAATCACCTTAATAGAGAAATCAGCTGAAATCCCACTGTTGGCGACCATTTGGGACGCGACCGCCAACGAGTGTCCTTGAACAGGATTTAGGTGCCTGCTGGTCTCTGGCAACACCAAGGCCCAGATACCTCCGAATAAACTCAGTAGTTAATGTGAGCATGTGTGTGTGCTGTTGCGGCATGCGGTTGTGAGAAATGTAACGATTGCGTTGCGTGTAAACTACAAATGACTTACTTTAAAGAGATTCAGCCAACTTTGCCAAGTACTGTGAGTTGTTGAAAGTTTCCTATTTTGTTCAACTGCCTAGTCTATGCGGTCCTTATAATACCTACTTGTAACAAATAAAATTTTGCAAAAACATTTGAGCACAACTCCGCAAATC
Source organism: Gnetum montanum (assembly GCA_015680685.1). Taxonomy (NCBI): domain Eukaryota; kingdom Viridiplantae; phylum Streptophyta; class Gnetopsida; order Gnetales; family Gnetaceae; genus Gnetum; species Gnetum montanum. Next base: position 1,671,098 of record MNCI01025042.1, read on the forward strand.
TACTCCTAATTTTCCCCAGAGAAAGAGATAGTTCCACAAGAAAACTAGAAATAGAGCAAGATTCGATGGAAATAAATAGAAAAGAAAAGAAAGCAGATTTGTGTAGACCTCAAATATTTAAACAAGGTAAAATGACACGAGTAAACACTTCGCAATAAAGCTATCCCAAATTCAATATCTACGAATTGTTCAAACTTCCAAGGCTCAAACAAGCAATATCTTCAAGACAATCCTACTATGCTACCAAAAATTGCTGCGTAAACTACCACGTACGAGACTCCATTTTGACTAGATAATAGATGTCAATGATTGCATTCAAACAGAACCTTTAAAAGACTTGATAATTTCTGATTGAAAAACCACGAGAATTCACTTTAAAGATAAAAAGAAGCTATTCTAGTCCCATCAAAATACCAAGGATTCTCTGAACCCTCTCGACTACTGAATTGTTCAACGGCGTGACTACAAACAGAGGCTCTCTTACAAAAATCCCAATAGCAGTTCCCACATGTTACACAATAACAAAATTTACTACTAAAATGCTCTCAAGGCTTTTAAACACAAGTGCTTCTATGGCAAAATTTTAATAAAAATTTCTATCGGGCAACAAGAACAATAAGAGCAATCTAAAAATCCCAAAATTACTTGCCAAGGACGATGCTATCTAAACCACTAGCTAAACAATTTAAACAAAACAAAAAATGAAATGCATAACTCATAGGACCATGACAAGAGGCTGAAATATTTACTCTAGCAAGCCATCTTGCAAGCAATCGTTCACAATTTCTTTACAAAGCTCTTCTCAAGACCTCAAGTATGTCTCTGAGTGAGAGCCCAAGTGTGATCCCAATGTCTTCTCAATAGTGTGATGTATGAGACCTCCCAAAAGTCCTAAAAAAATTGAGATTCTTCCCCTTTTTTCTTTTTCTTTTTTTCTCCTCCTTCCGTTGAAGCCTTTTTATAGGGTTCCAAGGTAGGTAGGGAAGTTACATATTTAAAAATATCTCACCTAACTTCTCTCCCAAGTAACTTGACCAACCAATTAGAAGATTACTTGCCCAACAAGTTAGGAAATTACTTGCCCAACAAGTTAGGAAGCATTAACTTAGGATGTTAGGAAGTTAGGACATAAATATTGCTTTTGAAAAATAATTCCAATATTTCATATAATTGTTTCATTTTTACTTAAAATTTGAAGAATGGTTATTGAAGCTCCTAGTGAGTTTATAAACAAGGCGATAATATAATATCTACCTTGGCATAAATATTGCTGGCACCTTAATCCTAAATATTTTATGTGCACTTGCACCTGACTGAAAATGGCTGGAAAAATTTAAATTTGAAACACCAAGCCCGAATGTGAAGGTACTAGGCCTGGAACTATCGTCGAATACTTCTAAAAAAATATATATCATGCCTTACCAGAAATCGTTGGCAACCACCACTGCGGAAGAAGGCTCTGCCGCTGCATCCAGCATCGTTGTTTTGTACATTCGGTTGCTGGAGGAGAAAGATCTAGAGATAGAAATGATGTATTGGACATATGGCCCTGGACATGGGGTTTTTGGTTTAATTTTGCCCCAATTTCGCTTAGGGCTTCCTGCATTTTTGTGTTTCTGCAGATCATTTTTTAATTCTTGCCGTAGATTTTAGGGTTAAGGGCAAATGTAACAAAGATTTGAGCATTAGAGAATTCGGCATTAGGTAAGGTAGGTTAGGAACGGCCCTGCAACGGCCAGAAAAATCTTCACGCGGTGCACGCGTTGCAGGACACATCAGCGTCATCAGAGGCGGGCGGATCAATTGCATAAGAAATTTGAAATTGAAATGGTTTCTGCTTTGGAAGTGGTAATGCCCAAGCGAGTTCTTCTTCCACCTTGAATCTACGTCCCTGCAAAAATTGTTTTTTATTTGTTTTTGGCACTACGCGACCAGCAGAGACGTCACTAATTTAAGGCCAAAAGGAATAGTTGATTTTGCGCGAAATGAAAGCCATTATAGGGCAAAGAGAACCTTGCATTCCCCTGCCTTGGTACCAACATGATCCCTGTAAACAAAACGGCATTCTCCTGGACTGTTTTCATTTCTTTATAGTAATTTCGTCTATTTCCTCCCAACGCGTACAATGGTTGGAACTATGTTTGTTTTTTTGTTTTTGCAGTAAAAACATTATCCAAACCTTACAATAGTGAATTTGATATTTCTCATTGATACATCCATAAATGAGATCGGCTCTTTTAGCTTTTCAACTTTTTTCATCCTTCCCTTTGCAAAGGAGCATGACGAATTTTTCTTTCCTTGATATTAACTCTTGAAAATGAAAATATTATATCTTCATTTCCTAATTTTCTACATGAAACTTCTAGTATAAAATATCAATAAGGCTCAACCATCATATATATTTTTGCTTTGAATATCTTCTATGGCTTATTCATATTTTATCACCTTTGTTGTTCCATGAAATGGCTAAATGTGCCAACACCCACCAATGTCAGTGATGATGCATTCTTCTTTATTATGCCAAAATTGGTAAGTCTCCCCCAAATACCATTCACCACTCTCTGAGAGGACAAGTCATAGTGGAGATCCTTTAAGTTAATCTTTGACCAACTTAGGGGAAAATTCAATAAAAGGTCCAAAATTGACATCCACAATCACTATAGCTGGCATGGACCTTTCTCGAATCACTTGAACACATTCCAAGGACAATGTGAGATTTTGTCCTTATTCTACCTTCTCCACCTTCTGCTTGCCTAGATTGTGTAGTAACAGGGGTTTCTTGATGCATGTTGAATAATTGTGCCTCCTACTCTACATATTCTATGGGAGGTCCTTAACCTTTGCCTCTCCTTGGGCGTTTGGATGCACCTTGAGAGGGTCCTCCCTATTGTCCTCATTTAGAGGCCATCTGTAATCACACCAAGATCAATTGTTACTAAGGTTATTTAATAAAAATTAATTATCTTATACCTTACCCATTGTCTTTAATGAATTTTGAAATTTTTTGCTTAGTGTGATTTTAGAGTGGCTCCAATAATAATTTTCATGGTTTGGGTGAAGGAACAAAATTGGTTTGGCATAAGTTCTTAGCATTTCTTAAGATCACTTACCCCTATGATATCCTTCAAGTGATAGCAAATTTCGAAAAAGTTATGCACAACTTGAAACGTATTCTTCCCCCACGACTGAGTTAAACACTCCGAGTTTAAGTAGGTTGATTAGAAGGAGAATCATAGCGTTAACATGCAAGATATGGATAGTTAAATGGTAGGTGCATAAAGCATGAAAAATCATGGAAGAAAATCGCAACAACTCCTTCACGTCAATAATGGAAAATGATGTTGACACATGAGAGGGGGTCCATATATATAGATTTTATGAACATGATATCACACGCGCGCTAGTGTGGACCCAATCTCGCATCAGACCTGATATCGGGTACCTGATATTACATCCATTCCAAAATAGGGTACTTGGAAAAATTGATAAATTTTTGAGTTTCCATGGCCAGAAAAGAAGGAGTTATGGTAAATTTGAATGATATGGGGTAATGTAAAGTGGTAGCTAAGGCACCAAAAGTGTAATAAAGTAGAATTAGACAATGAAGTTCTTAAATAGGGTGAGGAAAAAGGACATGTAGTGGTGCATAGGAACATTTGGGTTTGAAATGATGATAAAAGAAAAAATAAATTTAGCAATGTAGTAGTTGGAGGGTATAAGATGATGTGGTGATGTGCAATAAGTATAGATTACAAAAGTTACACAAGTGGATCCTCTCCAAAGTAGGTTTCAACCTATCAAGCCCTTGCATAACCACACCTTAAAATGTCTGCAGGCACTAGAAGGATTAAATGCAATCTGCACTGGTGCAACAAAACACACACATGTTGAATACCACCATGATGAGGTATGAAATCTATGCCACACAAGACACAAGTTAGAAATACTTGGATAGTGGGGTGATACAAATCGTAGAAGGGATTGCAGAGATTAGGATTTGAGGTAACTTACCCTATGCATAATGAATCCTGAGTGTGGGGAACGATTAAGGTATCATTAGCCTTTTGCTCCAAAATCAAGATCAAGTCCATACCTTTTGATGAGTGGTGAGGTATCCCTATGCTCAACCATACGAATACAAGCATACACACATGATCCGATAAAATTACAAAGATTAATTGCTTATGCACCTTTACAGAACCTAGATGGATTGGTCAATCATTGTCTTCCCAAGCTTACTCGTATAGCGTAATTGTATGGTTAAGTAAACTCAAGGTATATGATTTTTATATATTTTTCTGCTTTATGTCCTAGTGCTACAAAGGGAGAAGTGAACTAATCAATTAACCAATTTAAGTTAACTAATTGACTATGCTCTAACTAGTCCTAACTCTAGCATCCATTCCCATTTTTTTGTACACATCCTGAACCAGTGCAACACTACTAGGATTACCAAACGCTAATCGTTACTGGGTTACCAAGTGTTCCACGCATGCTCAAAGTGGTCGTACTAAGTGTGCTTACTTGGGAGAATTAACAAAGTAAGAGAGAGAGAGAGAACATTGATTAACTAAGGGAAGCATTCAATAACTGTAAATAACATTAAATAAGCAATTCTAAATATTGCAAGGTTTATCACAAAGTTCATTTTTATTTCTAGCCACAAGGTGTGCTCAGTTACACAATGCTCGAATAAAGATCCATTCACTTTATGACTCCTATTGTGGGCACTCAAAAATAATGCTAACTCTGAGAAGGAAAAAAGGCAAGAGTTCAGGTAAGGGACTAAGATTAATGAACTAACTATTGCCAAACCAAGTGTGCCCGCCTCTTATTTATAGGCGACAAGAAAGGCCCCAATATTGGATGTCCGATATCACATGGAAGGCTCTGAGATTGTGTACATGATATCGCGGATGCAATATCGTGGCCCCGATATCATGGCTCATCATACCCCCACAACTAAATGAAAACTCATCCTCGAGTTTCTTACAAAACATTGGGATGGTATGGGATTATTGACTGAAAAAGAACTGACAACGACAGGGAATAATAGACTCAAAGTGCCTAGTGAATGGATCAAAAAACATATTATAACATTGGTGTTCATGCCATTTGTGGTGAACACTGTACATAGATGACATCCAGACCCTCATTCAACAGCTTGAAGAGAAAGAGAGAGAGAAAAGAAAATAAGGTGCATTGCTACAGATGTTAGAAATGTGCACTCCATTGTTCATCCATAGCCACATGACCAAACTTGTTCCTTGCGTAAACGCTTCAACTCTAGTCCATCTCAAGTGCTTCTTCATATCCCAGTCCATTGTTTGTGCAATCGCCATATGCACACACAACACAGTCATGAATTAGCAAGGATAGATAAGCCACAATGCAGTTGATACCTTACCTCGATATAAGTGCATTAGCTGGGTTGTGGGTATGGTAGATACTAGGTTAGAGGTTTTTAACTGATAACTACCCAAGGTGCAGGGGTGAGATAGGTGATTGAATGGAAACATTTGTGACAGGGCCCTCACAACTAAGAGCAATCCTCCAATAGTGATAGGGTGGAAAAACTGAAGGAACAATGAAGATGAGGCAAATAACAATGGTGAAGCAAATAAAATGGATGTCATGGATGGGATGAAACAAGAAATGGTTTTTTGCAAAGAATGTTTAAGGGAAAGATCTTAACAATTGCATTAAAAAGGAATGCTAGTGGGTCCTTCCCAAAGCAAGCTCATGCCTTTTATGCCCTAACAAACCCACAAATCAAAGAGTTCATAAGCTCTTGGAATGACATATGGAAACAAAGGTTAAGAACTTACCCACACAAATTTACCGAAAACTAACAATGTGTCAACCAAGACGTAGAATAATCATAAAACTAGCAATGAGGTGGAATATGGGAAGAAATATGAAAGGAGAGGAGGAAATGGAATGTAATCCCAAGAGCAAGGTTGTGTAAAGTCCCTTGTGTATTATGTGGTTAAGGTGACTAAATAAAATTCATCCCAAGTCCGGACTCACCAACCACATCCAATAACCTTGCATCAACACATTTGAATAACCCATCATCATGAAGCAACAAGAATGCATCCATCAAGTCACCACCATTCCAAGGAAAGAAAGTTAGGAAAGAAGGAAGTGAGAAAGAGCTTTAGGTAGAGGGAACCTTCACGCATGGGTAACATGTCTTTCTAGTACCATAACCAATGTTTGCAGCCCATGTTTCTTTATTATGTCTAAGGGGTGTGCTTTGAATTCCCACTTGTTATTTTTTTTCGTTTTTTTATGTGAGAACCACAACATGCAAAGACTTATTTAGATTTATTCAACTTCTTGATAGTTGGTCAATAGCAGAAAGATAGAAGACTCATGAAAAGCATCCAAGTACCCAAGAGAATAATCAACACAAATGCATTGAATCCCCTTGAAGTCACACCCTTTTCAACCATTGAATCCTTCCTTGGTTTGAAAAATACCAAGACGCCAATTCATTAATAAGTTTATTTAGAAAAAGGAACAGTACAATTCCAAAGCCAAGGACGACCACAACATTGAATGGATGAATGGACGACATGGACTCATTGCCTATTTTATCAAAAGAACCATATCTTAGTATCAACATTGAAAATCAAAGGTAAAAACCAAACATTAGCAATCAACATTATTATAGTCCAACCCACCATCATGAGCACTTATTATATGACGAATGAAAGTAAATCAAACAAAGAAATAGTAAGAATGTGAATGATGATGTAAAACAAAAATAAGTAAAATTGAAAAGATGTGCAAAAAAAATGTGTAAAAAAAATACAAAAAAGAGTTGAGGGCTTAGAATGATTAGCATTGGTGGCCACCTCCCCCACGACTAAGTTGGAGGTAGGAGATCTGAAATTGTGAGCAAGGTTGTCCACCAACAGAGGTAGTATGGATACTGGCTATTCTAGGCTCATGGAAAGGTTTGGTTTGTTGGATGTTAACCAAAAATTTCTTATCCAAGCTCTTAGGTTTGTAAATCATCATGGCTCCCAAAGGAAAATTTGCATGAATAATATAAGGTCCTTCCCACAGTGTTTGAAATTTAGTGCATTGTGGCACATGTGTGGGGTTCCAATAAAGAACCTCATCTCCTGGTTGGTACTTAACTTTTCTAATTTTCAGGTCATGACATCATTTATTAAAAGCCTTATGTAATTCATTAGATGACAGGGTGACTAACTGATTCTCATATAATAGGTTAAGGTTCGTTAACTGCAATTTTTGTGCTAGATTGAGGTCAAGGTTGTGGTCACATGCCATGGATAGTGTACGGAGTTCTGCTTGAATAGGAAGCATTGGGAGTTTTCTGTACACTAACTCATAGGGAGAGTAGCCTATAGGGATTTTTCATGTAGAGTGGTATGCCCAAAGAGCATCATTCAGTTTGGTGCTCTAGTCTCACCTATATTTGCTAATGGTTTTGTTACTTCGGCCTAACCATTCGCTTGAGGGTGGTATGGTGTAGTTAGTTTGTGCTCGAATCCTAAGCGTTGCATTAATTTTCAAAAAGTCACACCTATAAACTGTGTGCCATTGTCAGAAATAAGTGCATGAGGCACACCAAACCTGTTAATGATTTGTTGTTAAATAAATCNTAGCTGTAGACAATGTACAATCCGTAACAGCAGCTATTTCTACCCATTTTGTGAAATAGTCAATGGCAATAACAATGTAGGTTTTTTCATTGGACATTGGTGTAATAGGCCCCATAAAATGAATTCCCCATATGTAGAAGGCTTCTAAAGGTTAAATCCATTATTGTGGATCCTCCATCCTAGCATTCATTCCCCCATCATGTTGGCAATGCTCACAAGATTGGACGAAATGATGAGCAAGCAGGAACAATGTAGGCCAATAATATCCTGCAAGAAAGATTTTAATAGTTGTTCACCTCCCAGTGTCCTGAGCCCCACAAGGGCTTTCATGTGAATCTTGGAGAACTCTTAATTGATCTATATCGAGAACACACCATTAAACCAAGCCATCGGGACATACTTTATAAAGTTGTTCGTTGATTTCCATAAAATACTTAGCTCAGTGAAGAAACTGCTATTTCTTTCTAACGTCCAACTCTTTTGGTGTTTCTTATGTAAGGAGATAGGTAAGAATGTTATTATACCAATTTATTTCCATCGTTAATTGATTATTTACTATACCTACAAAGAGGTATTTTTAGGAAAGAAATCAGAAAGCAAATATTCATCCTCTTTGTTGTCCCATCTTAATCGAGATAAATGATCATCAACAACGTTCTCAGTGCCTTTATGATCTATCATCGTAAGATTGAACTCTTGTAAGATTACGAGCCATCGTATGATGTGAGGGCTCACCATTGGCTTATTTAGTAGGAACCAAATTGCACTATGGTCTATGTGTACAAATACCTTATAGCCCAATACATAGTGCCTAAACTTATCTACTGCAAACACCACAACCATTAATTCCTTTTCTGTTGTGGTGTAGTTGAGTTGTACACCAAAAATACTCCTACTTGCACAGTAGATATAATAAGGATGTTTTTGATCATCTAACTATGTAAGTACAACTCCTAAAGCATAGTTGGACACATCAGTCATGATGTGGAATGGTCTGGACCAATCAGGAGCTTGTAGAATAAGTGTTTCTATAAGCTTCTATTTCAAAGTTTGAAAAGCTAACTCACATTCTCTGGTCCATTCAAAAGGGATATCCTTTTTCATTAGTTCAACCAATGGTTTTTCAACCCTTGAAAAGTTCTCTATGAATATTCTATAATAGCTAATGTGTCCAAGGAATGATCAGATGCCTTTTACAGTTTCAGGTTGGCGTGTGATTCCTTGGTGCATGATTTCTTGGATGACTTTGATCTTTTCGGGGTCTACCTCTATCCTTGTTTGTAAAATATTATGTCCTAATACTATGCCTTCTTGGACCATTAAATGGCTTTTTTGCCAATTGAACCTTAAGTTGGTTCCAACACATTATTTTAGTACTTGCTCTAATCGGTCCAATGCTTGATCGAAGTTCGCTCTGTAGGTGGAGAAATCATCCATGAAGACCTCCACACCATTTCCTATTTGCTGCTAGAATATACTTAGAACCAAACATTGAAACATTGCAGGAGCATTGCACAAGCTAAACAACATCTGTTTATATGCAAATGTCCCCCAAGGACTTGTGAATGTGGTCTTGGCTTGGTCTTCTGGTGCTATTTGGATTTGGTTGTATCCACTATATCCATCTAGAAAACTATAGTAGCGATGCCCTACAATGATGTCTAAGACCTAGTCGACGAATGGCAATGGAAAGTGGTCTTTGAATGTTGCCGTGTTTAGTAGCCTAAAGTCTATACACACCCTCCATTTACCTCTTTTTTTGGACACAATAACTAATGGACTAACTCATTCGCTATCAACAATGGGGTAGATGAACCCAGCTTTTAGAAGTTGTTCAATTTCTTCTTTAACCACTTGCTTCAACTTTGGGTTCAATCACCTTTGCCATTGTTGTCAAGGCTTCATGGAGGATCAGTCTAAATCCTATGTTGGCATATCCTAGGATCTATTCTAGTTAATTCGGGATATGACCAAGTGAAGGATTTCGACCATTTTTTCACCATTTAGTAATCTTTCTTTTGTTGAGGAGCAAGCCTAGCATTAATAATTACCGATTTTCCATTTTTGAGAAATGTGTACTCCATACTAATGGGCAACAATTTTAACTCAAAGGGCTCTTTCTTAAAGTTGTTAGGGATTTCCAACTTCCCCTAGTTGATATTTTCAATGTCGAGACTTGAAAATTGGCAATGGACTTGTTCTAATGTGTCTATGCTATCGATGTAAGCGCAAGTCAAACCCTTAGTTGGTTCCATGCATATAGTTGAGTTGCTCTCTTGGTTAGTTGTTAGCCACTGGGTGCCTTCCTGTCTTGTGGCTGCTGCATATAGGCATCTTTGTATGTTAGTTACTTGTGCACACTGGTTGCATGTAGGCAATGTTAAACGTTATACAAACCAAGACTTCTACATGCAACTACACCCTATGTCACTATATGTGATGCATGAAAATTTCTTCTTTTTTATCTTTCCAAATGTATTTTTCTTTGATATCTCTAGGGAAAGATCACGTATTCCTAAACATGCATCAATTGTGCTTAGCCATGCTCTTCTCATTATGATTGGGAAGTCCCCCTTACAGTTGATGACTTGAATCACTAGGAAGTCAGCTAGATATGACCATCCACAAATGGTGGTAACAATGTCCTCCATTAGTCCTAATGGGATAGTGATGGACTAGTTGACTAGCTCTAAACGAATGTAACTTTTTTTTAGTGGAGGCAGGTTCCAAGCTTTGTACATTTCTTGAGAGATTAAGTTGACATTACAACTTGAATCTAAAAGAGCTTTGCACAGCTCATTCCCAACAATTTGTAAATATATAAGAGGACTCCCAGGATCAAATAATTTCCTAAGAAGATGGCCAACCTTAATCCAATCGGTAATGGCATGCATTAACATGACCATGTGCATTGAATGTGGCCTTTGGTTTGAAGGGAGTTCTAAAGGTTCATATGATGGTGAGGCATTTGAATAATTAGCCACTTGTGACTATAAGGACTTGGTTGGACTATTGGTTCTAAAGAAATGTCTCTTCTTTGTGCAATTGTTTAAATTAATAGTAGGTTGAGAATTAATAGCCCTTGTAGCATTACATTTCTACAGCTAGGCAGGGAGCTCACCTTGCATGGCTGGCGCAGGTGGTAATGGAGTTAAGGGTGGAAGAGATGTAGTTGAATGATAAGGATAGTATGTTTGTAAAACATCTCCCCTAGGAGAAGGATTTCTATAATACTCATGGGTTTCGTAGTAAGCTTGGGGAGCAACGTGACTAGGAAAGTCACATGGAGAGATTGGCTACTACACGTAGTATTCACATGGGTTGGATTGATAGTAAGAGTACTGTTGACATGGTGGTGGCATTTCCCATGATTGTGGGTGCTTCCATTGTTGATACNATCTGTATCTAAATCCACAACCTCTTCAATGATGACAACTTTGTCCTTACCTTTGTTACATGCATATTCAGCTTCTTTCTTTTTTCTCCTTTCTTGATCACTACCTTCCTCTCTAGACTCCTCTACTATTTTAAGAACTATTTGAAATCTATTATCTAGGGAGTCCCACATTTGGTCCACCTTTGTTGACTCTTCTTCATCCTTAAAAAATCTAACTCCCTTCTTTCAAAGGGAAGTATCTCTGTTATATTCTTTTGCACTCTCTCTTTTCCTTAACTCACCTTCTTCTTTAGCAACTTACTCCAACAATCCTTATAGTTGATGGACCCTAAGCTCAGATAGCCTTCCTTGGGCATAAGTCCCAAGGGCTCTTCACGTTTCGTACCTAAGTCCATCTATGAGATGGCATAGTTGTTCTCTTTGCAAGTAACCATGGCCTGGGAAATGATGTAATAGTGCATAATATTGGCCCATGGCAACATCTAAGGGTTCATGTCCTCCTTATTTCCATCCTTGGATTTTCTTTCGTAGGTTTGACACTCGTGAGTACATCTAATACTTATCGTTGAATAGTTCTAACATTGTACTTCATTAGCAAATGGATTCTGGTTCTAAGGACCAATACCAACTTTTTCCTTCCTTGATCAATGTCTGTGGAAACAACTTAAGTTTTTGCCACTCGTTTTCTATGTTTTGCAAGGCATATGCATCATGAAATTCTTGCAAATGATTTTGAGGATCAGTGTTGTATCCTCCTTCAAATCGTGGGATATTGTTCATGTCCAATCTTTTGATCCTACTATCTTTTTGGTGCCTTGTTGGGATTCTAATAGTCTTAGTTATATCTAGCATACTTCAGGTAGTGAGTAGGGATTCATCATGATTGTATTATCTATGGCGTCTATGATGCCTATGTTGTTCCCTACTCTCCTTTCTCTCATGATGAGTTTCTCTAGAATGCCCTCGTCCCCTTTCTTGGATGCTTTGTCTATGATTCCTATTTCGCTTACCATTATCCTTAGGGTCTTTTTCCTTGCGACCGCATCCAAATCCTAAAGGAGAGGGTGAAGAAGATGATGAAGGTGAAGAAAAAGAACGACCGTCACCATGATGGTCCCTGCTTCCTTCTCTTCAGTGGTCATGGCCTCGATCGCAGTTACGATCAAAATTTCCATCTTTGTCATGTGTTTATGTTCTTTTTTAGATCCTTTGTGTCTATCAGTATCAGAATTCAGGTTATGGATAGTTGAGAGAAGATTCTGATACACAACCCCTTGACCAAAGTCAACAAGAGGAACATCATTGTGTGGGAGACTTCCTGAGGCAGGTTCACCACCCTCATTTTCAGTTATGACATACAGGACATTTTGAGAAAACTTCCCATTCATGGATTCATGGCATCTCTCCTATTGTAGATCCCTTTAACGTTATGCCTCCATGGGTCAATACTCTCTCGAGGCATGATCATGCACAATGTACTCTGCCTATAGGCACTGCATACCAATTCGTGTGAGATCATGAAGAAGCATGCCCAGGACTGAGAAATCAAGAGGTAACACTATCTTACCTTCTAAATTACGTAAATGTAGTTGTTTATCCTAGTGGAGGATAAAGGTAAAGTTTGGTATATACTCATTAGGATGAACGTATACCATGCGAAACTATTAAGGGACTAGCGAATTATCATGTGTACTACACCTCCAATTGTTCCCTGTATCAAACTTAGGTAGTGAAACACTCTCATAAGAAGAAGGAGACATAATTTTCTATTCAGTGTGCAATACTTTTTGTTTCACTAATTGTAAGATAACCAACCCTAAGGGTTCATTCCAACAATGTGAAGATTTCCTAAGTTCTAGCTAGTGCACAATCAACAAAGTTCTCAACAATGGCACCAATGATGAGTGACGAGGTATCCCTACGCTCAACCATATGAATACGAGCATACACGCACAATCTAGTTGAATTTCAAGGACTAAGTGCTTATGCACCTTTACAAAACCCAGACAAGTTGGTCAATCATTATCTTCCCAAGCTTACTCGTATAGCGTAATTGTATGGTTAAGTAAACTTGAGGTATATGATTTTTATATATTTTTATGTTTTATGTCCTAGTGCTACAAAGGGAGAGGTGAACTAATCAAGTAACCAATTTAATTTAACTAATTGACTATGCTCTAACTAGTCCTAACACCAGCATCTATTCCCATTTTTCGTACACATCCTAAACTAGTGCAATACTACTGGGATTACCAAACACTAATCATTATTGAGTTACCAAGTGTTCCATGCATGCTCGAAGTGGTCGTACTGAGTGTGCTTACTTGGGAGAATTAACAAGGTGAGAGAGAGAGAGAACATTAATTAACTAAGAGAAGCATTCAATAACTATATATAACATTAAATAAGCAATTTTGAATACTACAAGGTTTATCACAAAGTTTCTTTTTATTTCCGATGACAAGGTGTGCTCAACTACACAATGCTTGAATAAAGATCCGTTTGCTTTATAACTCCTAATGCAAGCACTCAGAAATAATTTTAACTCTAAGAAGGAAAAAAGGCAAGAGTTCAGGTAAGGGACTAAGATTAATGAACTAACTATTGCCAAACCAAGTGTGCCTACCTCTTATTTATAGGTGACAAGACAGGCCTTGATATCAGATGTCTGATATCACATGGAAGGCTCTGATATCATAGCCCTGATATCATGGCTCATCACCTTTGATCAATGATATTGCATTGTTTCATCCAATGATGGACAACCATAAGAGCATCATGATAGCAAGGCATACGATCACTTGGCGTTTTGTTCAAGGGAGGAGTGATTTAAATTTCTCAGTGGCATGTTCTTCTTTCTTTTTCTTTTTTCTAGCCAGTTTGGCACTTTTTCGTTTCCAATGGTAATCCAGAGAAGCCACCAACCTTCAAGCATGGGTGCATGTCTTTCTAGTGGGGCCCTCTAGAATAGCATTGAGTTGTTTTATTGAGTGCCTTGATTACTCTTACTTCCATTTTTCGTTAGATCTACAAGGACCTTAGTACAACCAAGCTACATGATAGCACATACAAATGTCACCAAAGAGAATCCACAAATCCCCTTGATGTCACACCTTGGTCATTCCCTCTTAGTCTATCATTTTACATTTTGGGCATAATGAGTACAAAGTTACTTTAAGTTTTAATGATGATAAGAATATCATCATACCCAAAGTAGAACCTCTTATTAATAGAATGGGTGGGTGGATGTTGTGGGTTCACTATCCAAATAATTAGTCACTTGTAACTTGATAGCAGAGAACAACACCTCAACTGACAAGTCACATGATTATTTTATTCACAAATGAGATTACCCTCAAAAAGACAAAATGACAAACTAAAAGATGAAAAATTAGAAAATAAAAATTGGAAAACAAAAAATTGTAAAACTAAAGAAAAGGAAAAAAACATTTACTAATTCTGCTTATTAGAATGGGAGGTATCCCCCATAACTAAACCTTGGATCATGGCAAGAATTAATAAATGTAAAGTTTGGACCCATGCATGTTGGAAACATTGGGGTCTAGTCATATCCAAACCATTGGGTGTGTTTTGATGTGGTGGTAGGAATGTACCCAAATTGGGGTTGACACACTTGATTAAAGTAGACATAGTAGGGTAGATTATAAGATGTGTTCATGTGATAAGAAGCTGATCCACTATGGCACCCGTGACCATAAGATAGTATGCAATGATCAATATGTCTCCCTACGTGGTTATATTCATTAGGCTGCATGGTTGTTGAAGTATTAATTGATGGCTCGGATAAGGTAACAGGAGGCATTGATTTCGACGACGAAGGTACGTCACAGTGTTGGACTTGTGCTAAGTTGGAGGATGCAATGGTTTCAAAACAATGTTTTCTCTTCCTATAGTCATGCCTAAACAAAGGACACTTCCGATGTTATGGAGGATTCCCACTACTATTGACAGTAGTAGCACAAGTAATGTTCGTGGGTTGGTGCTGTGGTGCAGAACCTTTCAATGCTATTGGTGGCAATGTAGAAGGAGGTGAAGGATAAGAATATTGAGAGTAAGGAGAAGTGTAAGGAACATGAAGTGGTGATCCTATGGGAAAGGACATGGGTTGATAATACTCAGAAGAATGATAACAATGAGGTGAAGTAAAGGATGTTAATCCAGTTGAAGAAATAGTGTGTGGAACATAATAAACACTTGGTATCGGGGCATATGAAGGTTGATGCCAGTTTGACAATGGTCTTCCCCACAATTGGGGCTTTTGCCACTGTGGTTAAACACAGTACTTTTGTACGAAATCTAGATGTAGCATTCTCCCCCAATGCTCATGTAGATGTAACAAGATTGAGCATTAGCCTTTGGGATGATTATACAGGCAAACATCGCATTGATACTTTTGATTTGTAGTTGGGCCCTTATCCTTATTTCCTTTAGCCCTTCTTTTTGATTGTCAAATGGTGTTCCATCCTATTTCTTGGTTTGGCATCCTCCATTTGTTCTAGTTGTTAGATTGATTGTGTTTGGTTTTACCTTTGATAATATTTGTACTTTCTCCACATTTTTCATGTACCCACCTTGTCATCTTATTGAACTTTGCATTAATTTCATCTAGTGATTTTAATATTAGCAAGGATGGGGATTGTTCCACCTCCTCGAGGTAAGTTGATTTCTCCTATTCATGATTATGGACCTTTGTTACTTTAAGAGTTTGGTCCTATTGAGATCTTTCAACATTCTCCCATTTAGTAATTTCTCCTTCTTCTTTTGCTACTTGCTTAATAAGCTCTTGGAATTGATGGGTTCATAGTTCATACAGTTTCCCTAGGGCATACATCCCTATGGTCTCTATTGTTTCATTATGGAGCCCATCCATGATGTGACACATTAGCCTTTCCTTGGAGAACCCATGGCCTGGGCATTTGTTTAACAATGAGTAATATCTTTCTAAGGCCATGTCCAAGGGTTCATGTTGCCCTTGTTTCCACTCTTGGATTTGTCTCCTCAAGGCTGACACTCTTGCATAGGTTTGATATCTTTCATTGAAGAGTTCTACCATTGTCGGCCAACGGAAAATTGATTTTGACTTTGAAGACCTGTACCATACTTTTGCTTAGCCAATGAGTGTCATAGGAAAGAGCTTAAGTCTTTGCCATCCATTATCAATATTTTTCCATGCACAAGCATCGTAGAAGGCTTGTAAATGATGATGTAGATATAAATCATAGCCTCTTCAAAAACTTAGGAAAGTTGTCTAAGTCAAGCCTAGGTAGATGGCTTTCGTTACGATACCTACAGGATATTTGAATAGCCTCTTGTATATGCATTAGGTTTTTAGTGGATAGCAAGGGTTCATCATTACTAAGTAGGTTGTGAGTTTGTGAGTTGGAATGATGTTGTCTTTGTTTATGTTGGTGTTCCTGATTTTTCCTGTGGGTTCGATTTTTGTTTCTACGTTGACCCCTTGAGAAATAGTCATCTGTGTCATGACTTGACATTGAAAGAGTAGAGGAAGAGAGAGCACTGGAAGACTCATCATGACTTTTGTAAGTCTTCCAATCATCCCTTGATATACTCTTGCTAACCATTAGGAAGGTCCTAGGCCTTATGGACCACCCTATTCTAGGAGATGTCCCTTCCTCACTAGAGGTGTCTAAGTTGGATGACAAGAGTGCTTGAGTATCATTGCGATGTCTATGAACATATGAAACTCCTACATAAGATTGAGTACTCCAAACTTCTTTGTCATCATAAATTGCGTTGGTTCTCCAATGAATTGCCTCGCTAATTATTGCATTAACATTGTCTTGTGAGAGAGACATTGTTGTGAATTGTGTGTGACTTAATTGAATTCAATTTCTTTTTTCTGAAAGATATATCGTTGATACTTTGTTACAATGATCTTGTATGATATAACTAATCTAGATAACTAGCATCATCCCTAACAATAGTTCCAATGATGAGTGGGGAGGTACCCCTACACTCAACCATACGAATATGAGCATGTACAAGCAATTCGATCGAACTTCGCTGATGGACTAGTTGTGGCACCTAGGTAGTTACACGTTGATCGTAGTTTGCCGTCTTCCCATCTAGACTAGTATTTTCTTTTTCATGTATGGTTTAGTCCAGAGTGAGATATATGATGTGATTTCTAATACTATGCTACTCCTAAAGATAATGAGAAATACTTGAGTAAACTAATAAGCAATAGGAAGCAAGATCTAAGCTAGCCTAAGTGCGATGAGCATCTGTCCTTAATCATTCGTACGCATCTTAAACTTTGTGTACTATTTTTGGGATTACCAAGTGAACATTACTTGAGCACTACTAGATACACTACTGGGTTACCAAGTAGTTACACTTAAATGTTCATGATTAAGATGTACTCATTCCGCATTAACAATAGGAATAATAAATGATGATAAAGAAATATTAACTAAGGAAACAATAAATAATAATTAATAATTAAAGCAAATAATAGCTAAGTGAATGTTGCAATGATGGAGTAATCTCAATCTTTATTGCCAGTTGTGTGCATGTCCAAGTATGTCACACTCGAACAAAGGTTCTATACAATTACAGGCATCACACGGTGAGCATGCACTTGGAAAAAGGAACTAAAAACTAACAAAAAGACTCGATGCTAAAGACTTACCAAAAAGACTCCCTTCCTATGTGCCCGAGTGCTATATTTATAGGCTAACACAGGAATCATGATATCATGTATACGATATCATTACCCAGGATGCAATATCACGTACCTGATATCAAGTATCCGATATTAGGGCCTGGCAAACCACAATTCATCAACTACCTTAGGAATATTAATGTAATTTTGAAACCTCAACAATGTAACTCCTTGCCAAGGATTCATTGGTTGTGGATTTTCCATCCTATTAGGATTCCTTTTGATGGCTAAGCTCTTATATTTCTTCGACTTTCTCCTATAAACTAATAAACCAAATAAAAGAGGTGAACTTCTTATCCTTCTAATTTTTACTCTACTACTTGTTCCAAACTCAAAAACCTTTTATAGTTCTTCCTCCAATGAATAATTATTCTTATAATTAGAAAATTCTTTAAGACTTTAGAAATCTTCAAAGTTATTAGTTTTTTTGGTCATTAACTCAAAATAATAGCTAATTTTTTGGCCATCCTTCTAGCATTCGGGAAAGCCAACATTTTCCTTCAAGTCTCATGACTAGAATAAAGGGAAATGAAAGTGTTCCTTCAAACTTGAATTTAGGTGCTTGCTAGTCTCTATAATCACCAAGGCTCAGATATCTCCAAAAAAANTGTGGAATTTCAAAGATTTAAGTAAGATAAATTAAACATGAGGAAACACTTCAAAATAAAGTTATTCTAGTTTAATCTAAAGTGTTAGAAATTGTTCAAACCTTCTAAGCTAAATAAGCAATTTCATAAAAGACACTCCTATTAAACTACCAAAATGCTTGGTAAATGATAAAATACAAGCTATTATTTGGCTAGTTAAATAGTTGTCAAGAATTGCAAATGATAGAGCTATCAAAAAAATTTAATAATTTCAAGATTAAACCATCAAGCAAAAGACGTTAAAAATAGAAGCTATTTCAAGTTAACTCAAAATATCAAAGATTTTCTAGACCNTGACTCAAAATATCAAAGATTTTCTAGACCCTCTAGACTCGAATAAGCAATTTCATAAAGACATTACTATTAAATTGCTCAAGATGCTTTTCAAAGGACAACAAAAGCTCTTACATGGCAAATAAATAGAAGTTTAGAATTGCACAAAAATAGAGCTATAAAAGCAATCAAAAAATCCCAAAATTAAATGCCAAGCGCAATACTATTTAAACTATTAGCTAAGCAACTAACACAAAATGAGAAGAAAAGAACTCTCAAGATTTTAAAGAAAGCAACTAAATTGATGCTCCAATTAGCAAGCCATTCTTACAAGTAACCTTCAATATTTCTTACAAGTTTATATAGGATGTTAAATAACTGTCCCATAAATCCCTTTTCTTCTTAAACAATAATACCTTTTTTTTTCAATTTAAATTCATGTAAGAGGATATATAAGTGAATGAAAGACTCCGAGTTGCAACAGAATGAACGATGCTGGTGACACGTTGATGGTAACGATGATGACTGAAAAAGACAATTGATTTGGTAGGCACGTTCCCGACCTTATTCAACAACCTGGACTGGTCCGATATTGCAGGGCACGCACAGGGACTGATCGGGAACGTGGATTTGAAGAGCAAAAACTTGTAGGTGTAGTATTCCTTTGTGTTCAGCAGCACGCATAACAACGGCAACAGCATCCTCATCAACGGTGCCGACATGGTCCTATAGCCCATCCGCCAGGTGGTCGTCATTGGTGGCACCGACGTTTTCGCTTTAGCCAAAGGCTACGCCGTCCTTACCATCATCGGTGACACCGCCACTCAAATCGTTAAATTTGATATCCGCTACATGCTTCCCCACCATTGATGATCCATCCATTGTTCATGATCCATAATTCATTCGTCCTATCCTGATGATCCATCCATTGTTCATATTCCATAATTCATTCGTCCTATCGTGTGCCTTTTGTCTCTGTATTGAACCTCCTGCATGTGTTCCAGGCTTGTAACCCACATTCTCTGGATGTATCTACACTCGTTGCCATTTTGTAACCCACATTTTCTTAATATGATTGCAGCACAGTGAGAATCAAACCCACCCACGCACAACAAAGAGGAGCACTACCACAATTTTTCCTTTTCCTTGCATTCCCCAACAAAGCGTAGGATTACAAGAACCACGGTATGAACGTGAAATCTGGAACTCGACGCCAAACGGGTCCTAGCAAATTGGAGGTCCGGTGAGTGTAAGGACGTACCCGTGCATTTGTATTTTATCTAGAGTTGTTATGGTGTAAACTAGAACTTATTTGATTATTATCATGATACCTTGACCTTGGATTGTCTTTTCTTGTAAGCCCTTTTATGAATAAATGTGTTGCATATTGAATGCATAGGCTTAGTGTTCATTGGATCAACAAGCTTAATCTCTAACCAAATATCAACTGGATGTCCCTTCTAAACAATCATACATGGAATTTGATGCATCTATCTATCTCAATGTTATAGACACTACCTTATTTCATACGGTAATTGAAAGCTAATTTCTCTTGAAGACATGATAATTATTGGGTTTCTCAAATATGTTTCAAAATATATCCCATTATTAGCAAGCTTAGTTATCTCATTATCTAATTCTGAATCAACACCAATTACAATTTGTGTATGGTTATTCTTTCTAGAATACACAATGGTATCTCCCTCATGCATCCTGTATTGGTGTAGGGATACCTCTTTCAATCCTCTTGTTCTACCCTACATGTATGTTTTGCAAGTTTCAAGCTTGAAGAAAACATCTTGGGAGGCTAGGAGATGTCTTGGCTAAGACCTAGAGGTGACAAGAGATATCTTAAATTTAGAGGAGACGTCTCAACCGAATGTGAGACTTCTCAAAGGAGATGTCTTGGGCAAGATGTCCTAACCCAAGATGACATGTCTTAACATTGGAGGAGATATCTTAGGAAAATATAAAATGTCTTTTCCAAGAGTTGGGTTGACTCAAAGACATCTTGGAAACATCAAAGATGACTTGAACAAGCAAGGAAACTTTCAAAATTGATCATTACAATTTAAGAAAATAGTAGAAGGAGGCAAGAAAGGATGGAAAACAATAGAAGATCTTCATGTGGAGGTTGGGAAAGGTTTCCTAGGGTTTTTCTTATCTTATTTTCTATATAATTATGATGTGTGTTTCATGTTAGGGTATGGAAGCAATCACCAAGAGAACCAAGACCAAGAGCAAGATAGAGAGCTCTTCAAGAGTATAGTTTGTGCAAGAAGAGAGCTTGTGTTGTGAAATTAAGTGAGAGGCAAGAGAGAGCACTTAAGAGAGATTAGGAGAATCACTTATAAGTTTCTTATCTTCAGTTTTGGCTCAATGGTGAGCAATTGAGGATTGAAAGGGGATAAGTGTGGCCTCTAAGATCCTTGGGACAGATGTGAGTTGAGCTTGGCTCCTCATCTTTGATGTGTTTTCTCTATATTTTAAGAGTTTTATTAAAAAAAAAAAAAAGAGATTTTCTCCATTTCATTGTGTTGTTTTGATTTTCTAAGCTAGATATTCTTGAAAGTTAAGGATTGGGTCCTATTGGAATCTATTGAGGTGCCACCCCTGCACCAGATTGGTATCAAAGGATTGAATTTAGAAGAATCCACACCTCTATGTTTGGTTTGTAGGGATTCATACTTGTATTAAATCAAGATTTCTTTTGGTATGACTCCAAAGTAGAAGACTAATCAAGATCTTGGACAAGAGATTCAAAAGCTAAAAGAACCCTTTAAGCTTTTGTGACTAAAATGCAAGAAGTTCTTCCCAAGGTAAGCATTGGCAAAAACCAAGATTTTGGAGAAACTTCAAGAAGAAGTAAAGAGGTATTTGAAGATTAGAATCCTTTTACACTGCTACAAGGATTAATGAGAAGAAATTATCAAAGAACTCCAAGGAAAGTAGGGACTAAAACTCAAAGATATGAGCCAATGTTTTCTTTTACTAATGAGGAAAATGATGATGAAAGGTTTATAAATATGTTAACAAGTGCTTTAAGAGTTCCTCATGTGGGTATTGCCATCTTTAAAGGTGTTAAAGGTATAGATTTTTTTTCTTTCTTAGCTTAAAATAATGAAGAAGTATTTTCTTGTTAAGTAACTTTCTAGTGAGATAATGATTCATGTTGTTGAGAGGAAACTTGAAGGATTGGTAGCTAAATGGTGGAACAAGGAATATCTCAAATACCTTGAGGAACATGGAAGGCCTATTGAGAGTTGGCAACTCATGGAATTCATGCTAAAGAAAAAGTTTGGGAAGACATCCTTGTGTAATGAAGCCATGAAGAAGCTAAAATTTCTCACACAAGGAGATCAAGAGGCAAAAGATTTTTATGTTGAATTCTGTAAAGACTTGGAAACAACTAATGTTTATTGGTTTGAGTATGAGTAAGCTTCTAACTTCATTAGTGGATTAAGAATGCAATATTAGCAAGAATTAGTATTCTATGAGCCTGATACTCTTAATGAAGCCTATTCTTCATGTTGGAAATCTCGGTTGCTAGAACAAGAAAAAAAATCAAAAGATCCAAACTCTAGAATAATCTTAACCTTAAATCCCAAGGGCCTCTGGAAAACGGGACTTAGGGTGCCCTAGACGATCTTACTGATCATCGAGGGACTTACAAAAATAACATAGAAATGGTTTTGGAATCGTGAATGTGATTGGAAATGTAGATAGAAATGGCCTACTAAAATGGAAATGTAAATGGAAATGGCCTACTAAAAATGAGAACGTAAACAGAAATGGCCTACTAAAAATGGAAATGGAAATGGAATCACAATTACAGAAATAAGAGCAAAAACAGAAACCAAAACCAAAACTTGCATAGCATGAACAACAAAATTTATAAAAAACAATATAAAAGAATTGGGTTCATGGTGTATAGGTTTATGCCAAGGGCATTGGAAGCTACTTACCAAAGCTTGAAGTCTACTGGAGAAGGTTGCCTCCATGATCCAGTTTCTTCCTAGTTTCGACCTACTACAAGTTTTCATCAATTTTTACTAGATCTATAATGAGGGAATGGGATTGGATTTACACTTTCAGTGTAATGGCAGTTACATGGAGGTGTCTACACCCAATGTAGTGCCAGTTTCTACTACTGAAATTGTAGTTGGGTTGCAAATGGGTTTGACGGATAATGGAGGTGGTCATTGAAAATGGGAAAGTGGTATTACTATCAATGGTTGTACCAATGCCAAGAGCTCATAGTGCCAAAGAGAGTTGGAATGCCAAGAATGTTCAACAATGCCAAGAGCTCATAACTATAAAATGGTGTTGTTGTTGGGTATTTATAAGATAGGGTTTCTATTTTTGGGATTGTCATTAATTGCCATTGATTACTGACAAATTAACATTGATTATGGATTTCCAACAGTCACTACTACTAACATAGTTGATCATCTACTATCAGTGTGGTTGCTATTTTTGGTAAGCCCAAAATGGACTACAGCCACAAAACCCATTCGTTTACCATAAATAATAAAAAAACTTTTGTGACTACACTAGCAGTGCTTTGACTACATTGGTGGTGGTCAATGGTCATCTACTATTAGTGTAGTTGCCTTTTATAGTAATTCTACAATGGACTACATCCACAAAATCCATATATTTATCATAAATAGTAAAAGGACTTTTGTGACTATGTTGGCACCATTCTTTCTATGTTGGCCATGGTGGACTACGTTGAAGTTGTTGGAAATGGGAAAAGTTGTGAAAAATGGAAAGATAGATGGAAACTATAGAAATAGTGAAACCCATTGCAAAGTGTCATGCATGGTGAAGAATGTTGTCTACGTTGGCCATTATTGACTTGGGATGACTATGCTAACTATTGTTGGAAAAATGAAAATTCCAACATTGCACTTCTACTAGGTCTTGGTGGTGACTAGACTAGCTCTTGTAACTACTAAAAGTGTAGTTATTATGACTATTGAAAATGGATCCAGCGTAGTTGGGCCTATACCCCTACAAAAACCCATGAAAATGTTGTTTTTAGTGATTCCAAAGGCGTTTTTGGCCTTCCCAAGCCCAAATATGGACATGGGATACCTTTTACTACTTGGGGGGCAAGTAAATAACAACTTTTGAAGCATTTTTTGGTCTCAAAAAGTTGAAGTATGCAAGATTGTATCCCAAGGACTACATATCTCACATTTACAATGAATCCTTGCCCCAAGTTGAAAAATGAAGGTTGTAACATGAAATTTGGTGGTGTTTCACCTATGATCTTACTCTCAAGGCTAAAACAAAAATCACAAAGTTTGGCTTAAAGAAGGACAAGGATCACAAGAAAAAAATGAGAAAGACACAACTCACAAGTCAAAAAAATCATCCAAGGAGGATGGTGAAGATGAGCCAAAGAAGAAGGAAAGGGAGTCTACTTCTCCAAGGAGAGGGAGAAGAAGGAAGCAATCTCCAAGAGGTAAAGATCATGGTAAGGATATATGTTATAATTGTGGTGAATGAGGTCATAAACAATAGGAATGTACAAAGTCAAAGAAGAATGCCTATAAGGCTAAGGAGACTCAAACTATGCAAGAGGATAAACCTAAATCTTCAAAGAACATGTATGAGCATGAGTCTTTGTAGATTGTTGACCAAACTAAATTGAATTTTTATTCATTTGTTGGACATGTTAGTGCCAATAAAGAGGTTATTAAGAAAAATTTATTTAGAATTCATTGTGATATTAAGGATCATTCATTGAGTGTGCTCATTAATGATGGAGCATAAGAAAATGTGATTTCTACCAAGGTGGTGAAGTCATTATGATTAGCTACAATTCCTCATCCTAATCCCTACAAAGTGCATTCATTAATGAACAATAATTATAAGCAAGTTAAGGAACAATGCCTTATTAATTATCCCTTGGAAGTTTTCATGATCAAATTCTTTATGATGTATTGCCCATTGATGAGCAGCAGGTACCCCTACACCCAACCATACAAATTAGAGGCATCCACACATGATCTAGTCGAATTCCATGGATGGGACTAGTTGTGGCATGTAGATTGTTAAGCATTGATTGTAGGATGTTGTCTTCCCACTTAGACTAGTGGGAGCTTTGTCACATATGGTTTAGTCCAAAGTCAGGCATATGATAATTGATGTTGTTAGCCCCTGATTACTCCTAGCGATAAACATAATTGGAAATGAAATTTAGTCTTCAGTCTAAGTAATGATAGCAAGGTAAATTAACTCTAGTCAAGAGTGACGAGCATCTAGTCCTAGTTTACCATTCACATCTTGGGCTCATGTAACCATTAGTGGGTTACTAAGCATTATGCTACTAGGTGAACCAAGCAATAACACTACTAGGATTACCAAATTATTCAACTTAAATGCTCAAAACCAATCATACTCATTTTGCTTTACTAATGAATAATAAAGTAAAGTACTTGGAAATGTAAATGATTAAACTAAGAAAACAACAAAGTTGCAATGATGAAAAGAAATTTCCATCTTTATTTCTAAACATGAATTATGCCCAAGTACACTTCACTTGAATAAAGATTCCATACAACTACTCAACACCGCACTGTGGGCATTCACTCTATCACTAAAGTTACAAAAACAAACTACAAGAGTCTACCTAAGGATGGAATGAAAAGCTATTTAGATCATGCCCCAAGTGCTGTATTTATAGGCAGGCACACATCTTGTGATATTAGATATACGATGATGTAGAAGGTGCTACAATATCGGATATGCGGTATCATAGTTAATCAAAAATTGACTTTTTCATAAAACACATGCATTCTAGCATCTATGACATAGTAGCCAAGTAAGACATATCGACAAGGATGCTACAACGTAGATGCGATGTAGCATCAATGACATAGCATCTACGATATCTTAGCCAATTAATGATTCATTACCCATTGATTGTTTAGATCTCATATTTTGTAGACCTTGGAATTATGAAATAAGGTTGTCTTTGATGATGAAAATAATAGTTAGACTGTAAGGAAAGACAATCATAAGTTTAGGTTGTTATCTACTATTGATGATAGTGAGGTTGGTAATTTAAATTCTTCATTGATGCTTCCTAGTTGTAAGGAGATTATAAGGATGAATGTTATTTGTGATTATGACTTTTTTTTATGTTGAAGAGGATGCATTTTACTACTATTAAATATTAGATGTTGATGATAGTAGTATGTTGGATGATGTTTTTGGGTACTTGTGTAAGTGCGAGACTAAAATTTGTATTGGCAAGGAGATGTTAGAAGAATAAGGAAGATCAATTGGTAGCAAGTGGGGACATGCCATTGCTATTTGGGCATAGGGCAAGGATACCTACTCCATGGATTAACAATAACAATTTTTTTCCCCAAATTTTTATATCACTTTTGTGCAAGTTTAGGTCATCATGGGAATGCAAGGAAATAATTCCAAGGAGATGCTCAAATGAAGGAAGCATGGCGAGGCATGAGGACAAACCTCCATGAGCAAAGGGAGCTCAAAACAAAAACTTCACATGATACTCATTCTCATGTTTGTAATGTAATGATTCTTCATTGTTGTGCTAAGAATGATGGCCTTGAGTCATGGGACCATTGTTAACCTTTTGGTATGTTAAAACATTAAGAAAAATTGAACACAAGGATGTTTGTGTGTTTGTGTGGTTGTTGTGTTTGTAGGACTTGGATTAAGAAAAGAAGGCATGTGGATGTTCAAGAACATGGATAAGGAACAAAGACTTCAAAGATTAGAAGGAAGCCTTAGCATTGAAGAATTATTTTTAGAGAAGACATCTTTCAGAAGCAATAGACATCTACCATCAAGTGAAGATATCTCCAAGGAAAATAAGACATATTTGCAGAATTGAAGGCAACATAAGAGAAGACATCTTTAGAAAATAGCAAATATCTTTCTAGAAAGAAAGATATCTTTTATAAGAAGCAGACATCTTTGTAGAATGAAGGTCTGATGCAAAAAGATGTCTTAGTCTTGAAGAAGATCTCTTTCCAAAATGAAGGTCCATTACAGAAAGAAATCTCTAGTGACCATTAACTAGCCATTGCATAGTTTTCGAGGTGATTTTAGAAACATATTGGCTATAAGAAGAATTCATTCTCATTGGAAAAAGAACAAGCATTATGTACTTTCATTGTATTCATCAAACAATCATTGTTGTTCTTCATTGCAAAATATTTTTTCTATTGTAATTGGTCAAAGTAAGCTATACCTTAAAGTGCAAGGATCAACAAACTTAGTTGCATTTTTTCCTTATGATAGTTGTTATCTATTGTTACCCTATGGGGTTGATGTGCTTCTTGTGGGAAATCATCCTTCTTGAGCTTGTAGGGATCTTGTGGGATTGAGTGTTGGTGTAGTGTCACAATACTTCGAAGAAGAGCTCAAGTTGTAAAGGTTGTGGGATCCTAGAAACCAT
>MNCI01025052.1:0-14132 GCA_015680685.1 Gnetum montanum
CTTTGTTGTGGGTTAGTATAGGGGTTGTGTTAACATTTCAAACTTTTGTCCCACAACTACATCCTTTATCATGATTAGTTATGCATGGATTCTTCTTTTGTCTATCAATAGTGCTAGATTCATCATTTCTATTAGGTGTTGGAGTATCAATGGATAAGGAAGGGTGTTGCACTTGATTGACATTATGCTAGTTTGGACAAGTTAGTACATCCATGAGTGTTGTGCTTATGCATGGAAACTATCCTAAAGAAAGGACATTTCTAAGATTATGGTGGAGATTTGCTGGCACTATCATTTTTGTGTATGTTCATAAGACAAGTGGCATTCTCTTGTTGATGTCATGGTGCTAAACCTTCCTATGTTGTTGATGGTGACATATGGTGGAGGGAAGTATGAGAATATTGAGGATATGATGAAGGATGAGAGGTGTGAGGTGGTGATCGTTTAGAAGATGTTGTGTTGCAATGATATTTAGGAGAGTGATAGTAGCAATTTGAAATAGAGGATGTAGAACTACTTAGAGAAACAAGTTGTTAAACATAATACTTGTACGGTTTTGGTCGGTAGTAAGGGTAAGGCTGGCTTGGTGATGGCTTCCCCCATGATTGTGGGTTTTGCCACTACGATTGATGACTGTGTTGAGGCTAGTAACAAGTCCCCCTAGGATAGTGTGATTGGTTGTAGGAATGTTCATGACTATCTTGTGAGAAAGGTAATTTTCTAGCCATTTGCTTTTGTACAAACTTGGAATTCAATGTGAAAGCCCAATACTCATGTAGATGTAACATGATTAGGCAATAACCCTTTGGATGGTCGTATAGGTAGATGTCACATCCATCATCCTCTTCAGTGGTTGAATTTATAGCCTCTTCTTCTACAATCATTTTCCTTGCTTGTTGATAAGTGTTCCTAGCTATTTCTTGGTTCTTCTTCCTTCATTTATTGTGATCACCTAATTCATTTTGTGTTACAATTTCTACAAAAGTTGTACCTTTTTCATTTATCCACTTTGACATCCTATCTAGCCTTGCTTGGACTTCATCAAGAGATTGTTGTAGTGGCAAGGTTTATTGTGAAATCACCTCATCGAGAGCTACCTCTTTTTCCTCATCATAGATATGGACCATGCAAATACTGTGATATTGTCTTGCAGGACCTGTTTTATAGAATCGTGCATTTTCTGGTCTAGTAAAGAACTGACTTTAAGTGTTTTGGCTTCACCTTTATGCCTAACTATAGAAACCTCATTGAGGGGGTCTTTGGTTATGTCCCCAGCCTCCAGGTCTAGCGTGCGCGCCGACTGTTCTGGCCATTCTGGGGATGTTTCCGACGTGGCTATGGTTACGTCATTCAAAGGGGGGTTAATTTCTACTAGCGTTGGGTTGAATTGCCTAACTACCCTCCCGTATGGGCCTGTCAAAGTTAGAGGTGCTGAAAATGTTGCATCCATTTGCGAATTGCCCTGTAAAATTGCCAAATGCGTAACTGATTAGGAGAAAGCATGACATGATATTGTCGAACGTGGAAAGCCAACAGAATTTTTAATATTGTAAACAGGCTGTAATTAATGCTACCCAATTACGAGACGATAAGATGTGGTAGTTTAACGTCATTTCAGACAGTGGCGCATGCGATATCCGCCGCATTAATATCTTGATTTTCGAGTTCCATTTTAGGAAAGTCCCACTGAAATCAGATATCGAGTCGATGATTTTCGCATATAAGTAAGTGGTTTTCGGTGAGAACGGGCTGCTGGCTGTCGTGAATTCGAATTCTTAGCTGTTGCGGAGCGAGAGGAGAAGGAGCAGAAGATTGGAGCATGTAGTTTGTGAAGATTCAAAGAAGTGAAGCTGCGAAAGTTCGGAGGCTGTTACAATGGCACCTAAAATCAAAAGGAAGAATGAAAAATTGGCCAAAATCAATGAGGTGCAAGGAAATCTGGAGTGCGTTTCACAGGCGGTGGTTGAAGTAGGTGACCCTACGCCTTTGAACCGGTAGGCTAGTCCTTGCATGCTTATGTTTGTTTTAGTGTCTATTTTTGGTAGTATTTCTTGCGTAAATGCGGACTTCAAATTATGGACCTTGGGTTAAGGCGAGGGTTTGATGGGGTTGCGTCTATCGCCATCGTCAGGGACAAACCTTGCATTGTTGCAAGGGTTTGGGTGATTTCGGCATGGGTAACTAAGCGTAGTTTGTAGGTTTTCTGTATTAGCCATGCAAATGTAAATCTAGACGTTGATTTATGTATTGGGTTTTCTGTACAACGTTACGTTAAAGCCTATTCTGATTGTTTTGGACATTGTTGAAGTTTTGTGTTGGATAAACCCCATCGTCCCAATGTCCCTCCCCCACAAACGCGGCTACATGGGAAGGCCATATGGTTTCAGAGGGGTGCGTTGGTGTTTTTGCAGTTCTTACTGCGCAACTACAGCGTCATTGTATGGTCTAATTTGTCCAGCGATATTGCCGGTGCCATTCTGGAGCACCTCCTAGTGAGTTCTGCACAAGGGATCCTGGCTTTCCTAACAGATGGAGTCATCGACATTGGTCATCCCGAGGACCGAGAACTTAGCGCCCGAGGTTTGAGGCGTTTAGGCTGGATCTGGGAGATGGCCCAGTTCAGTTGCTATCACGCATATAACACCCTGTTCGTGGCCCGTCATGTCTCGACCTACTTCCAGAACCCACCAGGCATAGTGTACTACTCAGGCAGGTAAGCAATTTTGTTGGCTATATTGTTACATGTCTATTGTCTAAGTTTTGGAAAGCATAAGATAAATCCATGTGGTATGGTGCAGGATTTTCATTCATGAGAACATGTTAGTAGGGGATGGTGATACGTTGTCGTGGACCGAAATGGCAATAAAGGTGTTCACCTCAACTAGCAACGTACGCGCTGGTGTGATGGGGCAGATTGGCTTCGACATGCGTGAGTACCCCACCTGCTATGCTGACTCTTTTGCGAATTGCTAGAAACTTGGGTGGCTACATGATGACTGGACCCTGGATCCACCCCTTACCGTTGAGGACATGTAGAGGAACCTTCCGCCCTTTCCTTTGCCATTTGGATCTGGTAAGACTACTGCATATTCTATTGTTTCGTGGTGTAGTTTTGCATTGTGAGCATTTTCGTTTGACCTGTGTTTCACGCTGTTCAGTCAGGGAATCCCGGGAGATTACCCTTACAATTTCCGGCCGCGAGGCGAAACCGTTCTCTTCCGCTACGGCGACATCAAGGAGGCATAGCATTGGCTTGGCCACGCTGCGGCCCCTGTCGCGGTAGTCTCCAAGATACAGGAAGCGAGGCTAATGCATTTATTTTTAGCCGCAACCCCTGATGTCCCCGCGAGTGAGATGCTGACCCTGGTCCACTCCTTCAACGAGAAGGCTGAGCGTTTTTGCACGCACATGCATAACGTGCGTGTAAGTTTTGATATTGACGCTGAGCTCTTCGAGGACCTTTTTGGAGTCCCTTCTGAAGGCCTTCCCATAAATGAGAAGGCGAAGAGGAGTCTCGACTGCCAGAAATGGCTGGAGGAGTGGGTAAGAGTCCCGAAGGAGGTTAAAGGGTTTCCTTGCGAAAGATTCAAACTGGGCATCGCCAAGACAATTTATCCCCTTTTCCGGGCCCGGGCCTTCCCCAAAACACTCTCGCAAGGGAAGTTCTTTTCTATAGAATAGACCCGTATTATGCGGGAGGTCCTGGAAGAAGCAACCCAGTTCAATTAGGCGAGCTATTTTGCTAAGGGACTACGCAATGAGATGGTCAAGCTTCACAAGAAGCTTGAGTCCCGTTTCAATGTGCATTACGCCTTCTACATAGCTTGCCTTCAGCGTTTTGCTAAGTTTTTGGTCGTCCAAAGGGATGGGGCCTGGGTGCAACAAGACCGAGACCAACTATCCAAACCTTGGATTACGCATATCCTCGGCACTACCCGTGGGCAGGATCTGCCGGAAGGCATCGGGGAATCACTATCTATAACGACAAAAGGGTTGGCGGTGCCTTGAGTGCGAGGCATCAACAGTGTAGGCGGGATAATGCCTACTTACACTGGCGATGCCTCACGAGGGAAACGCCTGGCGGAAGAAATTGTAGAACCTACAGCTCGGCATAAAAGGCTCCATATAGCTGAGGCTTCTGCGGAGCCTGGGAGCGGCATGGGTCAAATTGTGGCGGTCAGAGTTCAGCGGAGTAAGCCTCCGCTTGGTAAGCGTGAAGGAGATGTATTGAAAACTATATTACATAATGTTTACCTAGTATATTTGGACTGATATTTTAAACGTATTGTGATATGACCAGTGAAAATTATAGAGCAGCTGACCCCTGAAACAGGGGCAGTGGTATTAAGTCATGGGGAAGGGGCCTTATTTTTAGAAGGAGAGGCCCCAGCTGCTAGCGTGAGCCGCGCACAGACCCCTATGCGTGAGGAGGCCCCAGCTACTGGAACCAGCGACGCACAGACTCATGTGCGTGAAGAGGAAAAGGAGGCGGAAGACGTTGGCGAAGTCACCACTGTCACCGGAAGAGGTAATACACGTGTTAGAAATTTTTTTTGCAAAATTCTATTAATAATTAAAGTTTCTAACTTGATTACGTTACAGGAGAAGAGGATGTATCCACGTCCATCACTGTGAGCAGAGTGTGGAGAGACTTTCCTGACAAGTTTGCCTTCATGGAAGGCGTTGTCAGTGATATGATCGAGCGCCTTGAGCGCGTTGAACCTGGAGCTGGTATGTTACGGCTGTAATGAGTTTGCAATATTATATAGTGGTAATGTGTCACCAATATTAATGATTTTTTTTTTGTTAGAAGCTCGCCTCCGATGGGATCCCATGGAGCCCATTGATTTGGACACACTGGAGCCTCCATCCGATGGGGCAGCCATGCCACGTCACATTTATGAGGAAATGCGTAAATGTGTGTTACGCTCGACACGCTCCTTATGGGAGAGTAGGGGCATAAATTAAAATCTATGGAAAAGGTTGCAGAGGTCAGAGAAGAGGATTGAGTCGCTGACCAAAGAGGTCGGAGACCTGAGATCACGGTGCGAATTCCTACAGGCGCGGGCGACAGGTGATGAAGACTGGCATACCACTGTTATCGACTACTCTAGTTATTGGACCGCCATCAAAAATAGCGTGCGAACCAGTCGGGCGTTGATAGAGCAGCGGATGCAGATAGAGCTCCTAGCTCAGAAAAGCCAGGATTGGAGGGACTATTGTGCAAGCGTGCAAGAGTGGGGGCAGAAGGAAAAGGACCATAAACATCTGTATAAGCGAGAAAGCATCACTTATCATAAACTTTATCATGATTCTGTCGTCAAGGCCCAATCCCTGGAAGTTTTCCTGGACGTCATCGGAGCCTCAGAAGCCTTCAAGAAGTTCGAAGAGCAGGTGACTGTAAGTGCGTCCCTAGAAAGGGAGATGACTCTCCCTGGGGAGCAGACAATAGTTCCTACATTCTTCCCAGACCCACCTTGCTGGTCTAGCGTAGAGAAAGGGAAGGTGAAGGCTGGAGCTACCTTGGGAGATGATGTGTGGTCTGATCTGACCGAGGACGAAATCATGGAGCACCTGTGGGCCTACCTGGACAAGCTTCCCTTTGCTGCGGAAGCAGGGCCATCGCAAGTAAGTTCATGTGTGACTAAGTCTACATTTTCTAATTATGTTGTTAAGTTTTGGTCTTGTTAAAATGTTTTCTGTATCTAGGTACCAACAGAGGACAAAGGAGATGAGCAAGCTGAGGAGCCGGCACAAGAGGAAGAACGCAACGATGAAGAGCATCCTCTCGTGGAACCGATACCAGATTAGGGACCTCATGAAGAGGGGATTCTTCATGAAGGAATACTTCCTAGGAGAGAAGGCCCACTAGAGGACGATTTATTGGGACTGGAGCCAAATTTAAGAGATACTGGTGACAGTGGCATCAGAGGAGATGCGTAATTGTGATTTACGCCAGGATTTATTGATTGTTGCTAACAATGATACTGGGATAACTGAAAGACTAGCGATAAGATTTTGTGAAAATTTTAAGTGTTATATATTTTTTTTGTCTTTGTGTCTTTTGCGTTTTTATCTGCAAAGCGTAAGTGTAGTTGTTAATGGTTTTGCCTAAGTTAAGGTATGAAAGCGTGGAATTACTTGTTTTAGGCCATTGCGGGCCGTCATGAGGGTTTGCGTAATCTAGAAGCTAGTTTTAGGCCATTGTGGGCCATTGTTAGTTTTAGGCCATTGCGGGCCACAACTAGTTTAAGGCCGTTGCGGGCCTTATGCGTAAACCGGGGACTAGTTTTAGGCCATTGCAGGCCATTGCTGGCATTTGCGTAATCCAGAACTAGCTTAAGGCCATTGCGGGCCTACTGCGTAATACAGAAAACATAAATGGTGAGGGTGTACAATCCTGTGTAATTATGCTAAAATGATGTACAAGCATGAATAACATGCGTAAAAGAAACGTAATGACGCAAGAAATGACTAGCGTAAAAACCAAAAGCGAATGTAGCGTAGAAAATGCATAAAATAAAACAAACTGCTAAGTGTAAGTCGCAAAAACGTGTAAAGATATGACACGCGCAAAATCCATTGTTCAACCATTAATATGCAATTGTCTCTTAATGGCCTTTATGTTGAGCGTTGCGTAAGGGTGGGAAGAATTATGATTTGACTCCTCTACGCTGCCATCCGGAAATGGCAGGTTGGCCCAGGTGAGATTGTCGTCATCGATATCAGTTTCTTGAGGGATTTGGAGATGGGTCTGATCATCAGTCATTTCTATCTCTGAACCCTGCTCTTCTTCAATGTTATTGATGGTCCTGGGGGTGATTTCATCACCGCGTATCACGACCTCCCCTCCAGCATAGGGAAGGTGTATTTCTTGGTGTATCGGTGATGAAACCGCCCTTAGCTAGGCTAACCACGACCTCCCCTCCGGCATAGGGAAGGTGTATTTCTTGGTGTATCGGTGATGAAACCGCCCTTAGCTAGGCTAACCACGACCTCCCTAAGATCAGGTTGAACCCCGACATCTCCTCAACGACTAAGAATGTGGCATCCATCAGGAATTGATCCCCTGCCACAAACTCGATACGCACCGTCCCCTTGACTTGAACTTGTGCCCCATTGAACGATTTTACGCAAGTTGTCGCCGTGGGAGTGATCTGGTCGACTAGACCCAACCTATCCACGATGGAATAGGGGATGACGTTTGTAGCTACGCCATCATCCACGTGTACCCTCCGGATCCAGTATTGATCGACCCGAATGGTAATGAACATAGGTTCGGTTGTGACCTAACCCTTCTCAGGATCGTCTTTGATAGACTCATTGTGAAAGGTTAGTGAGGTAGGCATAGGTTGCTCAGCTTCGGAAGGAAACATGACAGCATGTATCGCTTCCTCCTCCGCTAGCAAGCTTTCATCCACTGATATGGATGTCAGCATGCGAACCATAGCCTCACGGTGTTCTCGAGACATCATAAGCAGGTCATAAAGGCTCAGGGTTGTGTTTTTTTGTTTGAGAGCCTGTTTAACTTGCGTAAATGCATCGAGGAGGTCCTTCTCTTGGCTAGGTTGTTTGTCTCCCTTGTCCTCTTCCATCCGGCCCAAGAGACGGATCTCTTGAGGTAGGACAGTGTCGGTCGAAGAGTTGTTCTTTTTCTTGCAAAGAGAAGATGGTTGCGTTTCTGCGCCTTTATCCTATTTCTGAGGCAGAGATGAAGGCGCAGAGGCCAGGGGCCTAGGCTTAGGGAAGCCGAGCGTAGAATGGTCTTTTGTTGCGTTAACAGGTATGTCCTCTCCCTTTCGCTTGGGGGACGATGGTTGGCTATTCTGGTTAGAGGTCTGCCCCTACGTGAGAGAAGTAGGCTGTGGTTTTCGCGCCCTAATGATGAAGGGTGCCCTAGGCGTGGGCGCGGACGAAGTTGCAGCTTGTCTATTGCTGCGTGACTGAGGGGTATTTTGCGAATGTGCACGTATAATGAAAGGTGGCCTCGAGGAACTACTGGCTGCCGATGATGGGTTCCCCCCCTTTGGTGAGCTGGCAGGCATACATAAAACAAAAGGCTATTTTGGTGGTCCCCTCCTCTCACCGTCCGTACTCACCACATTGATTGTATAAGGAGTGTCGTTTGTGTTCAATGGGTCCTTATATACGTGCAATGTTTGGTTTTCTGGGCGCGTCGGGTTACTTCCGTCTAACTTGAGTAAACCATCATCCAGCATACGTTGAATGTCATCTTTCAACGCCCAAAAGTAATCCGTATCATGACCACATAACTGGTGATAGTCACAGAAGCGATCTAGCCTGAAAGATCTCGGAATTGGTGGTTCATTAGGTAAGGCTAAAGAAGGGTTCTTCAGCAGTTCACAATGATGTCTGTGACACTTCAGAGCTTCCTCGGACACCTTCTTAGGTTGAATGTGTCCTTCCCCTAACAGTTGTTTCAACAGTTCCGAATGCTTTACAGCTAGGGCCATGTACTTTGAGCGATCTTTACGCTCAAAGTTTGGTTTTGGCTGGGGGGCCTTTTTAGGAGCTGTCGTGTCTTAGCTGGTTCCCGCATCAGCCGTAGCCTCAGGAGGCGCTGTAGGTGCCTTCTTGTTCTTGTTCTTTGTGCCCTCAGTTAGCACAGATACCGTCGTTGTGTTTCCTTACCTTTGTCTTTGCCCTTGTTGTGAGTGTTCCTGTAGGCGACATACGCCGGGTCTTTGCTGGCCTTCACAGCATCTTGGATGCTTTTGAGCGAAGGCCTGATGTAAAGAGTTGGGGGAAAGATAGTACAACTTTGACTTAATAAAGTCATTAACTGCTCCCTTGAATATAGCAAGTAGATGTGAATCCACGATTGGCTCACGGATTTTATTCAGGGTAGCATTCCAACGCTGTATGAACCTTTGGACTGGTTCGAGCGGGTCTTATTTCACCCCCATGAGCTGATCCAACGTGACTTCTGGCTTTAAGTTGTATTTAAAGCGGGTCACAAATTGTGTCAGCAGCTCTTCCAAGGTTGAGATGGAAGAGCGTGGAAGGGCTCGGTACCAATCCAAAGCTTTCCCTGTTAATGACATAGCAAAGACTTTGATGATCGTGTGTGGCCATTGTTGTAACAACAAGGAATCAGATCTAAAAGTGACCAAGTGAGCATTGGGATCTCCCTCTCCATTATACTTGGTGAAATGGGGTAAGGACATCCCTGGCGGCAGCGACAACATGGGGACTGCTGGACTGATGGGATCATCTTGGTAAAAGTCCATGATCTAGATGGTATTTGAACCGATGGCTTTGAGGCATCTAACCTCCTCGGTAAGAGTCTGGATAAGCTGGAAAGCCTGATCCAGACTTGTTGCTGGAGGTGTTTGAGCAGGAGGAGTGGGGGGCTGACCTGGGAAAGCAGTGCCAGGCAGTGGAAATGGCGGGACGATTAGGCTGGTAGACTATGGGAAGGGAATCCTTGCAGGCAGGGGTGCTTGTGAAGACCACCATCCACCGGTTCAGGAAGAAAGATTTTCCGCCGCCGGCTGTCCGGGATAGGGGTAGTGGTACTGCGGGTTCACCTGCGGAATGTGTGTTGTTGGTGCCACTGAGGGTTGCACACCGTACACCGCGGACTGGTTGTGTTGTGTCGCGGGGTAGGTCCACTGACTCGCGGCGGCAAACTGTTGAGCAGGTATTTGTGGCTACACGACGGTGGTGATCTTCTGGGTTGGAGGGGGCGGCAAAGATAGGGTTTGCATCGGACGAGTTGTGGATGTGATTTGGGGTTGGATCTGTGGGATGAAATGGGGCACGGTGGTTGCCGGAACCATTGCTAGAATGTTGAGTACATGTGATGATGCAACTGCCCCCATGTTATTGTGGGGAAGTTGCACTTGCAGCCCAGATGGCTGCGCAGTGGCTTGTGGAATGATAGGGCCATGCATCTGTGTGGTTATGACTGTGTCAAGAGGAGCGGCCTCCCCGTTGAAAGGAAACAGGGGATTTACGTATGTGTGGGGGCTTAGAGTATGGAACGAGTGTTCAGATTGGGCTGCCAATTCATCCTCTTCCTCCTCCCCATCCTGGGGCTCCAGCATAGCCCGTGAAGCTTGGCCCTTGTCCATGACCAACTGTGTTATAATTTCATGTTGCTGATCAGTCAAAGGGATAATGTCATAGGTTGTTGAAGTGAAATCGTGACCTTCTCGATGAATCATCTCAAAGTTTCTTTTTGCTTCGATCTCGGCTCAACTAAGAGCAAGCTATGCCTGGATCTTAACGCAGATGAAGTTGTATTCTTTAGGGGTCACGACTATGAAAACAGGATCTTTGCCCTGCAGTCTCAATGACCTACGCAA
This sequence comes from Gnetum montanum, assembly GCA_015680685.1. Taxonomy (NCBI): domain Eukaryota; kingdom Viridiplantae; phylum Streptophyta; class Gnetopsida; order Gnetales; family Gnetaceae; genus Gnetum; species Gnetum montanum. The sequence goes on from MNCI01025052.1 coordinate 10,332, forward strand.
TGGTCCCTACAGTCCCGCTGCACCAAGAGCTGGTCTGGTGACAGCGATAGGGTTCACAGATGTGGCACCCACATCAGCGGTGACCATGGCGGTTGTGGTTGTGTATACGGAATCCATTGATCGAGTGGATTAGCTGTGAAAAATGACCGGAGCTAGTAAGAGGCTGACTAAAAGATCGAAAATAGGCTTTCTACCCTGCAGGATTCCAGAGGAATCGTTCCCGTGACCGATCTACACCATGCGATTTGCCATAAACTTTCCTAGAGGTATTACGTTTACGGTTTTGGGTATAAATCGCTAACAGGGCTACTTGAAAAAATACGGATTGGAGCCTAGGCCCTCCTTCTAGTGCTAGAAAACTGTAACAACGGAAAATGTCGGCAGCTGAAAAATACCAAGCAAAATCCCGTGTACACAGTTTTAACCACGGATCCGCGTGAGGGCTATGCTAGAAAAATGAATCCGCGGCGCCCTGAACGGTCTTGTTGATCAGATAGGGACTTATGAATCAGTAAACCGATGAAGATTACTAATATCTCGTGGAGCGATATGATTCGAAGAGTCGCGAAATGAGAGAAAGGCGATGTAGATGAATGGTAATGACGATGATAGCGTCAACACGACAATAGGAATCAGACACGAGAAAAACGCGTGATTGCCAGATCTATAGTTTGACCCGGGAAAATAAGTATTTTGTATTTTCAAGTTACACTGGGGAGACCCCGATTGTTTTGTGTAAAGCAAATACAAAGCAACAAGAAACAAGCAAACTGTCTGAGCAGAAGTGCAGAATAGAATTCGATCTACCTTGTAGGCCGGAGAAGGGATGCAAGGAAGGTCAAGTGCTAACGTCTATTGATCCACTGCTTCTAATCAATAGAAACTCACAAACCACACCAGATGATCTCTGGATCTCTGATCTACTCCTTTTGCCTTAGGTAGTTTTTGCTCGGAATTGTCGATGATCACCAATGGGGAAAGTTGTGACTTCGCCAAAGAGGTAATCGCCCTTACTGCCAATGCTCAAGCCAAGTCTCTCTTGTCCCTGTCTCTCTGTTGTTGCTCTATTGCTCTTGTCCTATCTGATTGCCCCCATTTTTCTTCACCAACTGGGACATTTATAGGTTTGACAATATGTGGAGAAGGCATAGCTGTGATGACACGTGTTTCAAACTTCTCGGCCGGTCGTTGACCTAACCAGCCTTGTGTTGAAACCCGTGACTATGCATAATACGCGCATCTGCGTATTGTGCGTATGAGTGACAAGTGTAGGTTAGGCATGTCTCCATTGATTTTGGGCTATAGTACGCTCATACGCATTGCGTCGTGTGTGAGAGCGTAATAAAGTATACAAGCAAAGGACTCAAGCTGCCTTACGCTGGTTCACGCTACCGAGCATAGTAAAGCGTAAACAATGATTATCTTGGCGATGGGTTACGTTGCGTACGCTGCGTAGCGTGAGGAGCGTAACTTGGTCCACCGCGCTTCCTTTGGATTCTCTTTGGCATTCTCGAAGCCCATTACGCTGCCTTGCGTAACAGAGCATAAATCTACCTTTAGACAAAAGACTCAGCTAAAATACACGAGTGATCACATATTACGCTGCTTAGGCCTTAGGCTTTGCCAAATCTGCTGAAGCCAGCTGCCTTTGAACATCGAACTATGTTACGCAAAGTGTCATTACGCTATGTTGCGTGCTATAGCGTAAATGCAGAAAACATAGTAAGATAAGAAATCTGCGAAAGGAAGCCAAAGCCTTGATGCCACGCCCCCCCTTGCCTTGCCTTGCCTTCTTTCTGGAATTCTGTCATGTGTTCTTGCCCAAATCACGAATCTTTGCCTATGGCCGACTCGCAATTTTCACGGTGTTTCACTCATGAGTCCTTGGATGTGGCTGTGAGCATGTACTACTTTTTGTTGCATCACTGCCTAGGCCATGGATGCTCTCAATAGGATCAATTATGCCATATCATAGATGGGCTTAGAATTGAAACAAGGATAGTCCTTGGGATCTATACCCAAGGGAGACTTTCTAAGCTAAGGGTCCATCAAATTTAAAGGCTTATTAAGCAAATGGAAAAAGAGAAAGAAGAGTTGAAAAAATGAAAGAGTGTAGAAGAATACAATAGTGACCCCTCCATCTGGAAAAGGGAATTTTGTTTCTGTGAAAATGAGGAGACATCACTTGATGAAGTGGTGCAAAGGAAAACCTTGCCAATCCAAAAATTTGTTATTGAAATATTGGATAAGGTTGACAAAATGTGGAACTCCTTGGATCAAAATTGCCAAGCTGCTTTGAAGATTATAGAGGAAAGTATAGATCAAAGAGGTATTGGTTGTGAGTGAAGAAAGATGAAGGAGGCTAAACATGAACATCATAAAGCTAAGGGCAAAGGTGCAGTAGTAGAGGAGGTTGCAAATTCCAAGTTCAATGATGATGGATGTGACATCTATCAATACAAACATCCTAATTATTGTTGTCCTGTAGTGTCATACTTACAAGAATTTGCAGTATATGCTTTAAATCGTAGACTAGCAAAACGACAAGCACCTAGGAGGTTGCCTTATCCCCAAGGAAACTATTGATAACAATTCCACCAAGCTATCTAAGTGAAGCACCATCTCAACCTCAAGAACAATAGGAATAGTGGCAACACCCATAGTCATGAGGGATGTCATCTCCAAGGTAATAGTACCCTTATCATCAACTGGATCCATATGGGTATTGCACTTAGCAACCCATCTCTCCACATGACTCTTCTAGTCACATCTCCATCCCACATCACTATTACCCTCCTAAATACTATANTTGTCCATGTAGGATGAAATATGTACCTAGCCACAGTAGAGAAATGCTAAGAGGGCTATAAACTTACAACTAGCTCCTCAATTGAATGGTTCTAAATTCAAGCCTTGGAAAAGATCATTCTTCAAAACCAATAGTCCCAAAAAAACCCTCATAAACACATGTGGTTGTTAACCTTACTACTGTCACCTTTGAAACTTCTATCAAGCAAACTTGGAACCAAAGTGCTTCCCAATTGCACACTGTCATGTTGACCCATGTAGTCATAGACTGGATCAAGGCTAACCATCTTCCTAGGAAGAGATCTAATCCTGGGAATCCTCTTATCTACTTATAGATTACTAGAAATGAACCATGTGATAATTTTTTGGACTCAATTTTCAATGTTATCTTGATTTTGTAAAAAATGTAAAAAGCCTCAAACGTTCCCCCCTTTAAAAAAGCAACATCAAATTGAAGCTAGTAGACCAATCCATCACTGTTCCTTTGGGATTAGTGAAAGACGTCATGACCACCATTTATGAGTGATCATATCCTAGCAATTTTATAGTAATCCATGTGGAAAACAACAAAGGGGACTTCCCTATCATCATGGAACAAGCATGGCTAAGCACCATAGATGCATGGCTAGGGGGTTAGAAATCTTTCCTTGGAAATTTTCAAAGAAAATGGATTTGGATAAATTGAGAAGAAGAGAGTTTCATGGATCACATACAGTGACATAGGGTGCCATTTCATGCACAAGCTATGGACCATCAAGAGCACATTACTTTATACATTTAGTGAGTTTGTAGATATCACAGAGGTTCAAAGGTGCCTATACGCAGTAGCCACTATATAGGAGGGCACTCAATGGCTGACAACTAAAAATGAGGCTAAATCAACAATGCGTATGGAACCAACTAAGAGCCTCACCAACTCCTATGTAGAGAGCATTAATATGTTGGAGTAGATCCATCATCAACTCTTTAATGAACAAAGTGAAATCCATTAGA
>MNCI01025054.1:11991-55366 GCA_015680685.1 Gnetum montanum
AATCCCCTCTCCCCCACAAATTGTTAACTTTAAATAAAATCTCAAGATTGAAAATTAAAATTCAACATTCTTTTTTCTCTTATTATTTAAAACCATAGAGGCTAGAAGCTTCATTCTAAATAATCCATCTCTCATGCATACGTAGACAAGAATTTGTGGTAATACCAAATTTGCTCCAAGCAATACACAATCTAGATGCATTAGTAGGTCAAACTCCTTCATTAAAAAGAAGCCACCATGGGCTAATTTGCTTAAGCATATCTTTTGAAACTATAGTATGTTTGTAATTCCAATATTTACCAAGGTTACACCATGTCTTCCAAATTTGTTTAAGAATTAGAGAATCAAAAATAGAAATGGCTTGAGGGAAAAGAAGATAGTCAAGACAGTTATTAAAAGATCAATTGTTATCATTGTTAGGTGTTCCTTGTGTAAGTCTGTTTCTTAAAAGAAGCATCTAAAAACCATCTCCATTAATGTAGTTTGCAATCCATTTTGTAGTAAGAGAAATACCCTAGTTATAATAATCAATGAAACCAAGTCCTCCATCTTTCTTACTACTAGTGCAAATATCCTAAGCAACTTTAGAAAAAAAATTTCTATGTTGCATAGTAGACTAAAGAAACTAATGGATAATATGATTAATTCTATTATAAGAAATTTTAGAAGTAGCCTAATAACTAGAGTAATAAGCATGAGTTGATTGAAACATTTACTTAATAACTAAAATTTTACTAGCAAGGGTGACTTTTATTTCTTTCCATTTATCAAGCTTCTCTTGAATTTATCAACCATATAATTCTACAAAATAGTAAGATTAGGCTTAAATGAAAAAGGTATTTTGAAAATTTAAAAGAAAGAAATTTTTTCAAGATTTTCCAATGCCTGAGAGTAACCCACTCATCAATATTACCTTTACAATAAACAATAGATTTTTGCTAATTGATTTGAGAGGTAGATTACGTGCAACAATCATCCACTCTAACTAAAAGAGTATTGATATGTTGAAGAAAATTGTTGATCATAAAAAAAGAATCATCTGCAAAAGGCATGCTAAGCAATTGTGTACCTTGATCATCAATTCAAATTCCCTTAATGATATTCCTTTGTTGTTCATAATGTAGATTATGTGAAAGAAAGTCTACAACAATAATAAAAAGATAGGAAGCTAGAGGACAACCTTGATGAATTGATTGTTAAAGAAAAAAGGAGGAACTTAATCCAAAATTAATAGCAACTTGAGTATTAGCATCAATGAGCAGGGTATGGACAAGACGAATAAAATAATAATCAAATCCTAGTTTATAAAGACAAGAAACAATGAAATTTTATTCAATCCTATCATAAAATTTGACATAATCTAACTTAATAAAAGCAATGTCTTGGTTAGTATCAAAAGCCCATTGCATTTCCTTCCAAGCTTCAATAATTTTATTTAAGATATATCTACCTTTAACAAAACCAATTTGCTCAAGTCCAATGATATCTTTGATAACCTTTTGGATTTGGTAAGCCATGCATTTAGCTAAAATTTTATTGTTAAGAAGAGCAATAGACCTCTAATTACCAATATGTTGAAGAACTCCATTTTTAAGAAAAAGAATATAGAGAGTTTTTTTGTTTTTTTTGTTTTGGTTTTTTTTNGTGGTGTAGGTGGGGTGGATTAGAACCTAAAGTAAGTAAAACATGGGTACACTCCAAGATATATAGTTCAATTAGAAGTTTATATAACTCAAGATTGCCCACCAAAATCAAACTCATGACCTAAAGCTCCCAAATCAAGTGTCTTACCACTAGGCTAACACCTTGTTATTTACTAAAATCTTCCTAGAGGCCTAGAGAGATACCTTGCTAAAATCTTGAGAAGAAAAAATTAAAGAAAAATGATTTACTAAAAATTTGTTGATAGTCTTAGGATATTTAATGATGGAATCATTTATATAAAGTATTCTAGTTTAGGTACTTAGCCTTTGGCTCAAGAAATTTTAACAATTCTTTGTAAGGTTAATCTTTGATTTTTAGTCAACCCATGCAGCTTTTAGTGAGAGCACTTTTAGCTTCAAAAGCATCCCAATAGTAGTTAGCCTTTTTGTATGAATCTTAACCCACCTTAATTTGGAAACTCCAACATTATGGGTTTGATTCTACTGGATAATACTAATTTATAAAATTTAATCAAAGTTCATATTTTGAATGGTATTTTATACATTAAGGTGTTTCTATTAGCATGTGTCTTTAGCATATGAGAATTGGTACTTCTCAATGTCCTTTTGTGAAAGTAAAGACTTATTTTCACATGTTTTTTTCAATGTCTAGTTCCATGGCATTCTTAGACATAGACGTATAGAATTTGCAATAATTTTCAATCAAGCATCAATGGTATCATTATTGGTGATATTTTTTTTTTATTGGAAGTGCCTTTAGCAACTTGTTTTTCTATTCTTTAGCAACTTGTTTTTCTATTCTATTTAGAGGATTCAATGTCCAATTTTTTTTAGTGATATCTTTTCATGAGTTAAATATTAGATTCTCAATGTACTGCATTTCAGTTAAAATTTCAAGCCAAAAAGCTTCCAATGAAAGGTGAACAATTAATTTGTTTTTTGAAAGATTAGTTTTCATTTGTTTTAAAGGCTTAGGTTGGGAAGCTATCAACTTCTACTTTTTATTTATTATTTTTAATTGATTCTTTCTTTTGTCTTTAGAGAGAGGATTCTACTTCTCTTTGCAAGAATCCCTTTAGTAAGAAATGAAAATCATGAGGGTGCTTTTGAATAATGGTAAGACCTTGATCTTTATCTTATGCAAAGAGGAGGTTTTTCAGGATTGGTTGTAAGAATGAAAGCCTGAAAAGATATCCCAAAAACTATTTGGGTGTCCAACCTCAAGTTTTAACCTAGATTAAGTGGGTTGAGTATTAACGAAATATTCTTACTTTGCCAAATTTTAACCCATGTTGGTTCAGGGCTTATTTGCTTAAGTGAATTTGCAAATTTTGAATCACGGACGTGTCATATTGAAAAGATTACATCTTTGAAGTGAAATCTGAAAGGAGCCCAAAAATCAACAAATGAGTGCATTTGGTGGGTCCAATTAGAAGCCAACGATTCTTATTGCAAAACCTAATTAAAACCAAACATTTTTTTTATACAAAGACTTGCATAACTCGACTAAAACCAAACAATTTTTTTATCCTAGACCTATCCTTACCCATGCATTGGTGGAGACATTGAACCTAACCAATACTATATTCAATATCTTTGCCCATGACACTGTAGTCCAAATCAAGCCCTTTTTGTTTTTAGGCTTTAGCAATAATGAAGCTGATTAAATTTTTATTATAAAGTGTTTCATGGCTTTTTACGATAAAAGAAGCTGGATTAACCTTTAGAATTAATAATGAAGTGTTAGTTTAGTGGTAAGGTTTTTGATTTGAAAGTTCATAGGTTCAATTCAAAGAAACAATGCTGAATGCTGAGTTATAGAGTTGAAGTTGACTATACATAACACCCAACCAAGGCTTTAGGGATGTTTAAACAATGTTGAATGCTGAGTTATAGAGTTGAAGTTGACTATACATAACACCCAACCAAGGCTTTAGGGATGTTTAGTGATGACAAAAAGCCATACCTCAGGGAAAGTGACACTAAACAGTACCAGAATCTGAAAGCAAAAAATTTTAAAATACAAGGAATTATCCTTCAAGTTAATTTAAAACCGGGTAGCAATATTCGAGCTACGGTAATGTTTTAAGCAAATTGCGTTTTTGTCAGCAGAATCAGGCGAAAGAGAAATTGTAGCGGGGCAGAGTTTGATTCACTTCTGTTTAGAAGATGGGATACACTTCCCAGGAACTACTTGATCGGTTACAGGTCAAAAGTTGTTAAAATTCGTGATTTATTTTTTGATTCGAAGTTGTTTCCGTATATCAATGACGCACCATCCATTTCGAAAATCTGTGCTTGCTGATCATATAATCGCAGTAAACTTCAGAAACCTTTATGTCCTGTAATCGGAAAATGTATGTTATAAAATGTTTAAATATTATTAGATAATCGAAAATCTATTAAACATATCGCTTCATCGTTCAGTAAGTTATCCCACTTGTAAAATTGTCTGGGCGACCTATTTGAAGCATTAGCAACAGTAGAGTCGTATGCTTTGCTTCTCACGCTTGATGTTCTGAACTACATGGATAATTCAAAATTATCTTTTTGATTTTTTGAAATAATCTCTTATGTCATTTGTGTTGGGTTTAGAGTATCTTTATACAAGCAATCAGCCAATCGGATATCAATAGCACCAAAGCTTTTTCTGAGCCCGCTACTAGAACCGTCTAGCAAGAATGCTTCTTCCTTTGAAGTTCATTAAATAGGCCATTCTTTGAAGTTCACTGCTTCCAGTTAAGATTTGGTATGTTTAGGCTTGATTTCAGAGTCTTCAGGGAAAAACCAGGGTCAAGAACAAGACAGAGAGAGAAAAGCAATGTCTCAACGTGTCTCTGTTTTCTTATAGCTCTTCACTTTATAATTTTGAATTTCTTAAAACAAGCTTTTCTTTGTCTTTTTCCTTTTTGGTTTTCAGTCTGACTTGATAATTCGTTCCAAAGAAAATGACATGTTGGGAAACATTGGATATTATTTGTTGCTGCCATTGACACAAGTTCATAATTCAAAGAACATTGAATATCTTGTAAACACAAATGTTTTTCAATTTGAAAGGGTGAAAGCCCATAAGCTGGTTGTTAGTGAACATTAACATGTAAAACATCTCTGCCCATAAATGAAAATTGCAGAATGTTGCCTACATGAAAATGATATGCTGTGATGTTAATGGCTCTTACGCACTTAGGTGATGTATATTGATAGATAAAGTCAAACTATATGCCCTAATCGCCAATTATCAAGGAAGAGTACATAATAATACCAATTTACTGAGAGCTTGATTTTAAATGCCTATATTAGTGTATTACAGATGCTGAATATATTTTCATGTTTAATATCTGTCAAGTAATCAACTTGTATATTTTCTAATGCTAATTTTGGTCATCTGGAATTATTGTAACGTTGATGTCATTTCGGGGACATCTAGTAGTTTGAAATTAAGGATAAAATGCATTATTTACTTGATGTTGTAAGAGTTAGTTTAGATATCCAAAGGAGCAACAGTTAGATTCTGGGGTAATTGATGATCAAGAACTTAGAAGGGGGTTGAATAAGTTCCACCAATTAAAATTTGAAACTGCACATAGATGTACGTGGTTCCCCAACTTGGGTACATCCACACTTAAAGGGTAGAATCCTTGCACACCTCTGGACTTTGTTTTTTCAAAAATGTGGTTTCAAGGGCACCACAACCTTTACAAAGTTTGAGCTCTGCAAAGGGTGTTTTCTCTCAAGAAACATACCCAATCCTGCAAGGTCCCAACAAGCTCAAAACGTGGTTTCAAGGATCCCACAACCTTTACAATGACTTGAGCCCCGCACAGAGTGTTTTCTCTTAAGAAACACACTCAACACCACAAGGTTCCAACAAACTCAAGATGATGCCTTCTTGCAAGAAGCACGTTAACCCTGCAGGGCTACAAATAGAAAAGAAAGAAATCAAGGAGAGAATGTAACTACACTTTACAAGTTCCTTGCTTTGATGCTCTCATGATTACAACTCACAAAAGATAAAGAATTGATGAATAATCAATTCACAAGATGTATACAATGAAGGTAATATTCGTATGAATAGTGCTTGTCTTTTTCTCAAAGATATTATTTCTTTTATAGCCTTTGTCTTTGTCAAATGACCATTGGAATTTGTACAATGGCTAGAAAACAGTTAGTTGAGATGTCTCATTTGAGCTTGAGATGTCTCATTGAATTCCTGTTGCTTGTAGGTGGGATGTCCCATTGGAAATTGGGACATCTCACCTGGGACGTCCTAGCTGGGACATCTCATGTGCAATTGGGACATTTGTTGTTTTTGTGGGATGTCTAGCTTGAAACTAAGATTTGGCCATTGGGATGTTTGCTGTACATTTGTGACATCTTCGCAGATACCAAAACACCTCTTTTTGGTTTTGTGCATCATTGTGCCTTCTTCAACCTTTTGTAATCTTAGTTGAGGCTTCATTACTTCAGATTGACATCTCAACTCACATCTTGGTCTCAACTTGCTCTTGTCCTAATCTCATCTTAACCACTTCTAGGTCCTTGCCCCAATCTCATGCTCTGTGTTCTTGTTGTGGTCTTCCTTAGTCTTTGCAAGATCTTACAAGCACATTTTCTACATTCTCCATTTTCCAAGGTTTTGACATATCAAAAGGTCACCAGTAACAATAGGCATCCAATGGAAACAGAAAAAACAGTATTCTATATTGGGAAGCACCGAAAGGCCACAAGCACATTTTCTACATTCTCCATTTTCCAAGGTTTTGACATATCAAAAGGTCACCAGAAACAATAGGCATCCAATGGAAACAGAAAAAACAGTATTCTATATTGGGAAGCACCGAAAGGCCACCCAACACGAGATGCTGATGTTTTTTTCCTTTGCAATGGTCTTTTGTGTCATTTTGGCAAGGGGAAAAGTACCTATTGCAAACAGTTACAGCAAACTTAAGCGTAGACAAAGGATGAAAATGGCTAAAAAAGATGTCATAAAAATCATAATGTATATTTCTCAACAACCAGCTATGCATCATTATGCAAATCAAATGATTAAATGAATGTGAGGTTAAGAATGTGGAATTCTTAACAGTTGAGTCATACTTGTAATATGATGTATGTTGAAAGTTAATAAACATGGTATGTAGTGTATCTATTTGTAAAGGGCACATCTGTTACCGCTTAGAGATAGTTATTCCCAAGTTCGATGATATTTTTATTGATCCTCATGTTTTTTCTATATTCTCTTCAGGATCTAATGTCCATTGGAGAATAAATAATGGAACTAATATCCATACGGGAATTAATGTATGATAATATTCTGGATGTTAATCTCGTTTTATTTCCAAACTTCAGCGTACATATTATAAAACTGAAACTGAATGTATTTAACTACATCCATTGAGAGCCTCTTGGATTTGTCAGACTTAAATAATGAGGTGTAACTTGGTTTAAAGCATGTAGCTTGCATTCTACAGGTTGGCCTTAGTAAGTTATGCTAAGATGTACATGCATTTGTGAAAAAGAGACTGAAGCTAAACTGGTTTAACAGATCCCCAGGGTCTTTAGATGTCTATAATAAAAACTGATCAGTTAATTTTACTGTTTTGGTGATAACAGTTTGGAAGAAATCGGCCAGTCAAATTCTTTTTCAGGGATTTAAGCGCCGTTCTTACCAATGCCATTATGTCCAAAACACATTTCCATAGAACATCTTATGTTCCAAAAATTCATTTGGGATTTTATTCTTATGTTTCCATACCATGCATCCAAAATCATTTTTTTGATTTAGAAAATCCTGATCTTTATTAGGATAACCTTTAGGCATTGAAAGAGTTGAAACAGCCTGGATAAAGAATAAAACTAGACAATGATTTAAAGAGGCACACTATGTTCTTTTTGAAATAACGAAAAATTTACATGACAATCAAACAGAAACCAGTAAAAGCTGTCTTTCACTCTTCTGAGATGTTTTATATAATTTTAAATCAGTAGATGTTTTATATTTAGGGTCCATTCTGAATAGTAATGTAGGCCAAGATAGTTTTTTTTTTTTTAAATGTTAAAAAAAACCCAAGCTTATTTGTTTTGAAGAAATGTTATGGTTTAGAATTCAAAATTGAAATTTTGATTAATATTTTTCCATTTCATCCACTTGTATTTATACATTCTTCATTGCATTGTCTTTTGTGTTTATAAATTGATGCCATGCAATACAGCAATAAGTGGTGTTGCACACTTCTACTGCAGGCACTTGGAATTCAATTTCAAATCTATGAGCATCCTGTTGTTATGACAGTTGAGGAGCATGTAAGGAATTTCCTTTCTTTTTAACATCTAAGTTGTAAGGTAGAAATTTGTACTGGAATCGTATTCTTGACATTATGTTGTCTTTATCCAGGCCAAATATGTTGGAGACATTGAAGGTGGACATAGTAAAAATCTTTTCCTCAAGGTTGAAGAATCTTTATAATTTCCTGTAAATTCTGGCATTGTGAATATGTTAAGATTATGTTCTATGATTCCGTTTGATATGTTTTCATGTAATTTTTTATTTTGATCAAATGAAAATCCCTGGGTGGCCGGGTCACATGGCAGAATGGAGAAGTCCATGTAAATATTTGACAACTGACAATTCCATTTTGCAGGATAAGAAGGATAGACTATACTTAGTGTCTGCCTTGACGTCAACAAAAATTGACTTGAAAAGTATATATATATATGTTGACAAGCATTTCTTAAGCGGCACAATTTTTTCTATTTGAATGAAAATTGTTGTCTCAACCTTTTCTATTAATGCAGATTTGTCACAGCGTTTGGGTTTGGGAAAAAATGGGTTACGTATGGCTCCAAATGAAACACTGAAGGAGGTGCTGCAGGTAACGTTTAAAAAAAATTAAAGAGAAAACGTTTTTATATTTTGGTTCTTTTGTATATCTATTGTTTTCTTTGCAATCATAGAAATGAAATCATGGTCTATAGAAAATTTGATCTATTCAATGTTGGTTAAATAAAATAGATATTCCTTCAGATATAAATATTGATATAGATCATTTAGAAAATTATGATGCATTTTCAAGTAAAAAACTTATCTGCATTTCTTATATTAAATAGGTTTCTTACAAAACAGCTGGAGTTTTTTAAAAAATTGATAACAATCCCTTTGAAAATAATAGAAAAATTGTGAAGTCTTTTGTGTAATGGAAAACTTTGTAGATAAAAAAATTAGAGGAGCTCTTGAAATCAGAATTCATTTAAATAATGTTAATAAAGATCAAGGTTTCTTTACTTGCTTAGCTTGGTGGCTTAACTTAACAAAAAATAAGCAATGAAGATATCTTTTTTCAAATCCTGTTTAGTTTAATCTTTTCTTTTTTTTGGGGATATTTTTTAATGTTTAGAAAATAAATATATTTTTTAAATATTATGTTTTTCGTTTATTATGAATGATAACATGACTCTATTAACAAACTCATTGCCTTACATGTAATACGTTGCTAGTTCATATTATACTTGAAATATCATTATGTTCTGGATTTTGCTTGTTTGGTCCTTGTTCCCTCTTTCTTAAATAAGATGTTAGTTGTTTTATCTTTCTTATTTCTCTTCTTAAAATTTAATAGTTTATTTTATTTTTATTTTTGCCGATGATTGTTTTACTTGTCCTAAAATTGGCTGTTATACTTTAAATTATTTCTTTATTTTCTCTTTCTTTTGACCTTTTAACTTAAAAGAAATATTTTTTAAGTCTAAAATTAACCGTTCCCTACTGGATCTCAACTAGCTGATAATTGTAACGCCATTTATTCTCTCTGTACTCCTTGAAAAATTACTTGCAACCGATGATTAACGCAGTATAATTCTAAATGTCTTGAAAGAAAACGAAAGACAAGCCACGGATGGTACAACTATAGAAAATTCCTTTTACTTCAATATAGGAAGATGATTGAATTTATTAGTCTTATTGGAAATGTACTTTGAGAAAAACTGAATGTAAGACTTGGTTTAAAGATTCATTAATTTCTTTAGATTATTTTTTTTGGTTGATGCAGGTGCCTCTGGGATGTGTAACACCATTTGCGTTGTTTAATGAATCTGCTCGGTAATTTTCGTTTTATATTTTAGAGCATCATTTAACATGTCATTTTGAACGAAACATGGTGTTAACGTTTAGATGTCTAAATTTGAATGAAATTTTGGATTTTTCATGTTGTTTCTGGTTCTCAAAGAAATGTTCCTGTTCATTGATTTCCCGGGGAAAAATTTGAAAGATGATTTTCAATAATTATTTCATGTTAAAATAATTTTTTAGTAAAAAGTATAAATGTAATCATTCTTTTGTAGCATTATTTCAATGATTTTCCCTGCAGTTTCAAGAAGGGATAAATTCATTTGTTTAAGAAATTGTGAAACTCAAATAAATAGATAAAATTATAGAGTAGATTTAACAATTTTTCTTTAGCATGTTTTTGGCAGAAGCATCTCATTCTTTATTTGACGTTGAAATGGAGGTTTTTGATGTTTTCCACATCAACGGCTTTTGAATATACAAAAAGCAAGCACATCTTTAATAGACAAGATATTGGCTAGATGGTTCTTTCCTTATTGGTTGTGCATAATTTATTTAATTTTTTAATAACGAAGTGGATTCATGGCAGCCATGTATACAAGGAAAATAATTTATATGTTCTTAACTATATTTCAAAGCTTGACAGTAGACTGCTAGATCATTGGGCGGATTTAATAACAATATTTTCTTTCACCATCGTATGGAAAGTTGGACATAATGTTTGATATGCCACCCATAAGCTAGTTTAGGTATCTATGGAATACAGAGTACCCAGGGTGTTTTGGTACTAAGCATTTCCTATATCTGCTAGCCATTGTTTTTCTTAGTAATTTTTTTAAAAAAACTCTGATGTGGTTTGTTCAGAGTACTGATTTAGTCTTTCCTTTCTGTTATTTTCTTTTGCATGTACTTAAGATCTGTTGTCCTCTTACTGGACCAAGGGTTCAGAAGGCATAAGACTTGCTTTTTCCATCCACTATCCAATGATATGACCATTGGTAAGTATTTTATGGTTTTATTTTCTAAAATCTCACATTTTTTTAAACAGGGAGGCGCCCGTTCTGCATGCGCTTCGTTCTCCAATCTTAGGATCGATTTTTTCATTTTTTTCTCAAGAACTAAAGTAGTTGGAACTTATGTGTAGAACTCAAGTACTTTGGTTGCATGCCAATACCTAAAACAAAAGTTCTTGAATTTCTAATTTTGTTTAATATTCATTTTCAAAGTGAAACTGGAACTAAAGCATTCCATTATTCTAATGTGGAGTCCACAAGGCCTCAGGGATCTGTCGGATAGAGTTTAGTTTCAGCCATTTCTTTTGCTTGATTCCAGTATAATTCACTGTAACCCGTTGAGATTGGACATCTGACTTGTTGGATGCAACTCTTACCAACAGCGTTTTATTAACCTAGATCGTACTATAGATTTTCCTGAAGGATTGTTTTTAATACAGTACTGATAAATGAATTATCATGTTAGTGTTGATGATAACTACAACATTTGCCAGGCACTGGCCCTAAGTTCAATATTTCATTTGTCTGATGATAATAGAAGAGTTGAACCACAGGGCTGTTTGACAAGTGAATGCATCTGTGTTTCAAGACCTTGGATTAGTTACTGGGATATAGTTTGGCTAATATGACCTGGTTCAGTGGAGTTTCTTAGGTTTTGACTACTGCTAACCTAATATTAGGCCTTTTGACCATTTGATTTTTTGCCAACCATTTTAATAGTAGTATCAAGGATGATCAATGAAGTATAACTTGTTGGTAAGTTTGTGACTACCTTCTACAAATCACAGGTTTAATGCTAATAGGTTATCTTAGTAGACGGAAATTATATAAAAGAATTAGTGGAAATTGGATTGTCTAATAGATTCCAAGAATCTTCTCATAGATGTAATAAAAATCTTAAATCTTAGTGTTCTATATTACACTCCTTTCATTCTTGAATATGGAATCTTGTCTTGACTTAACAAAAACTTCATAGAGTACGGGTATATTTATGTCAAACTGAGACATAATTTGTGATTTGTATACCTCCATGATAATATTAGTCTCAAAACATTTGGATGATTGTACTTTATGGGTTCGCGGATCTACAAAACTGTTAAAACCCAGCCAATACCGCTTTAACACCGGGAGTGCATATTGGTGTGACCATAGCATGAAACAATCGATTACCATGGGGTGCAGCTATTGAATCTTGTCTCAGTGGCGGCTTTCCTTGCGGCTTCTAGTAAGAGCTTGGCAAGGGTCTATAAGGACTTCCTCAGCTCCTAAGTGTGCCCCGGCCCACATTCCCGGTTCCACCTCTGTGCTCATCTGATGCATTAGTTCTCCACCAAGTATGTTGTGTGCTGCCTGACATAATGCCTTATATTTTGAAAAGAAGGCCACCAGCGTGCCCTTAGGTAGCGCCTCCTTGTGTGTTGTGGCCTGCACCCCCACTTCACCACTTCACGGTAAAGTACAATCAGCCCAAAGGGGAAGATATTATTTTATCTCACAGTTTTATCAGTATTTTGAATCAGATTGTGTTTTCATAATTAATGTTGGATTGCCATGTTCAAACACATTTTTGATGTATCATGTATTTGGATGGTGTTTTTTTTTTGTTCGTGTCAGAGCTTTTTGAAGTAGTCCTTATTAATTAATGGTAGCCAGAAAATTAAGAAATGCTTTTATATTGTATATTGTGTGTTTATTTCTTCTCTGACATATAAGAGTTATTTTCTTTTGAATTTCGGATCTTTTGCTCTTTGGAATTTATATCCATCAAGAAGTTTTAAGTTTGGTGCCTCCTTAAAAGTTAAAAAAATCAGTGGAACTTATTCAGATAGTCCTAGAATCAAACTTACTGATCTTTTTCTCTGTAGGGCTCTTAACAAAAGATCTGGATAAGTTTTTGCTCTCAGTTGGAAATGGGGAACCTGCATATGTGGATCTGGAGGTATTTTTGTTAAAGTAGTGCATTTCTGTGTATTAAATATTTCTGTTTCTAATTCATCATCAAATATAGAAATTGCATTTCCATGTCTTACAGAATGATACCGCCTCCTTTTCTGTAGGCTATGGTTTCCGTTGGCAAAGATCAACAGGGTGATCTTGCTGTTTATGTTCCAATTCAAAAAAAGGAAGATAATATTGAAAGTAACGTGCCTTTTGCTAATGAAAATAATATCTCACTACAAGAAGCAAAGGTTGGGCACTTACAACAATTCCAAAATGTATTGTTGGAAGAAAATATATCAAATAAACATAAAGGTGAGTTCTGCTAATTTTGAAATGGTACATTGTTATGAGAGTTTTACTGTGATGAATTGTCGATGCATATTCCCTTTCTTTGGGAAATGAATTTTAGTTTGTTTAGGATTTAGCAATCCCATTGGAGTTGTTTACTGACTCTAATACTTTCAAGTTCAACCTATGATCCTTTATGGTGCAGAATGTTAACATTTCAAAAATCACTAAACTCAACATGTATATGTGGCAGAGATGTGAATGTTAAGGTGGATGCCGGGTATGTCTAGGAAAGATAGAATCAACTCTTGTATTAAAGGAAGTTTGGGAAAGATAGAATCAACTCTTGTATTAAAGGAAGTTTGGGAGTAGCACTTATAGATGAGAAGGTTAAGAAAAGTCATCTTGCTCATGTGCTAAGAAGACCAGAGAATTAATGCTTATCTGGCTCTTAATATAAGTGAATGATGGAAAAAAAATTTATATAACTAGCCTTTTGCAGTTGGGATAAGGCTAGAATGATGATGCAAAATATTTTTGAAAGCCTAGAGTTACCAGAAGATTTAGTTCCTTGTTCTTCCTCAACTTTGAGTTTCTCTTCCACATCTTTTTGAGTTAGAAACTCCATGATACAGGATCACTTCTAGACTGCAGAACATATAGATAAGTCTAAGTGGTGTCTTTTGATTAGGAATTTCTAAAATGATGAAGAGTTTAAGGCTGAATAAAGATTTCAAATAATGATGAATGTCTTACTATCATGTCAGAAAACAAAGAAATCATCCCTAACACCTTTATCATCATTTGCTAATTTTGAGGAGCAATATCAATGCTATTGACAAAATTTTAACTTATGAAAGCTTTAGGTAGCACCAGCTAGTGCTCCGTTGATGAAATACAGGGACAACTTCTT
Organism: Gnetum montanum; assembly: GCA_015680685.1. NCBI lineage: Eukaryota > Viridiplantae > Streptophyta > Gnetopsida > Gnetales > Gnetaceae > Gnetum > Gnetum montanum. Next base: position 25,873 of record MNCI01025054.1, read on the forward strand.
GAACTCCATCACAGACTGCATGATATCACAAAGTGCGTGCCTCTGGTATATCAACGTTTAATGTAACTAAAGTGATGTTAATAAAAAACAACTTAGGTTAATATTATGTCTGTTTTAGAGTTCCATGTATTTACCTTTAATCATGTTCTTCGGGCAATCTCTAAGATATGAAGACATTCACATTCATGGTTGGACTCTAAATCTTATTCTATCTTTTTGATCAACCAAATTCACTATTCTTTCTACTAATTCCACAAAAATGTAACCCATTTACCTAGGTGTTAGAGGTTAACATGTTACTATTAGAAGTTAGGTGATCGATTTCTAAGTTATTATCAAAGTGTGAAATATAGCAGGCAAAGATAGGAATAGTTAATAAAGAGGTTGGTAATGCAATGGCAAGATATGGTTATAAAAGTGAGGCATTTAAGATCCAGATGTAATAACAAATTCTCATGAGTTTCACAGGATATTGTGAAAGAAAAGGTTTTGAGCAAATGTCAAAGAAAATTAAAGATTAAAAGAAGTTTGAGTTCTATTATGAATATATTAGGGGCAATCTTGATGGACAAGTAGAATACTCACATGCATTGGTTTCCATGTGGATGCCAATATTGATTAGCAGAATAAGAATAGGATCTTGTCATCTCAGATTTGAAATTATCAAATAAGAAATATCCAATAAGAAGATTGAGCATTGGATGATGTTTATTACAGGGTAATACATGATGACCGACATATTCTATTGGGGTATTATGCAATTGACTTTTAAGATGGAAATGGAATATTGCAAATAGAACTCTGTATAAAATATTTATACCGTTAGTATTAGGGAAATCTCTTGAATATGTAAACTATATAATTATTGAACATATTTGATATACTTAAGAAATATTAGTACTAATGTATTTTATACAAATTGGTTGGCCTAGCAAACTTTTTGGCTTTATGCAAATGTAACAAACATTAATTAGCAATTTTGTATAAAACAAAAATCAATTTCAACCATGTGATAAACCAATTTTGTTGTATTGGTCAAATTTGCTTAAACGAAAGCTAAATTCGGTTTTTCTATTTAATGCTTAAAGAGTATTATGGTACTGCTTTATTTTTAGTGTTGCTTAATGGGCAAGCACAAGATATACTTTATAGTAGCAATAGGCTAAGACAAAGGGATCCTATATCATCTTTTTTTATTATGGTGGTTGGGTCTTTAGGATGTTTGGTTAAAGAGAAAGCTAAAAAGGAAGAGTATAAAGGAATTGCACCATCTTATGGTTTGCCTAATTTTTCCTAGTTTTAGGGCTAAAAATTAATTTTGATAATAAAATTTTATTTCCTTTTCATTTTTTAGTTATAAGAAAGCAAAATATTTTAAACGTGTTAAAATGTAATTAAGTTAGTCTTCCAAGAAAATCTTTAGATATATCTTTATTTTTGAGGGAGTTGGAACTATGGATTGGGGTTCTAGAGAGGATAGCTTAGTGATTAGCTAGTTGATAATAAAAGCTTCTTATCATGGCTGGGAAATTATAATTAATTCACAGTTATCTTTAAGATATACCAGTATAGTAAATGTCATGTCTTTAGATTCCAAATGATGCAATAAATGGATTCGAAAAATTAGAGTATTGTTTTCTTTAGTAGGATTCGTAAGAGGGCAAAAAAGTTAGTAAAAGTATGTGCATAGATGAAAAATCATTGCATGAAATATCAAGATGGTAAAACTTGGTTATGAGAAAATAAACATTCACACAAAGTTATAGAGGCTGATGATACTTTACGTATGAGTCAAGTAGATAATGAGACCGTTGATTGGAAAAAATGAGTTTAATCCTTAAAGTTTATCTTTTTTGAATTGTGATGTAAGTGGAAATATTTAACAATTGATCATTTGTTGAAGTGAGAATAAGTGATAGTTCATAGATAATGTTTCTGTAAAAATGCTTGTTAAGATGTTAGTTATAATTTTTTACACTGCTCTACAACCGCTTATATTTGAAATAGAGTTTGGAAAGTCACAAATCAGCATTTTATTATTGCAAAATTTTTACAAGATCTTGTAGCAGCTTGGACTTGGATTGGTGGAAGTTGGTGCATTAATAAAATTTGGAGTGCTTTGCTAATACATGTGCTCATTCAAATTAAGAAGGAAGGAAATTAAAGAGCTTTTGAAGTGATGGAAATCAATCTAGATAGGGTATAGTGGTCAGTAATAACAAATCAGAAAAGGAATGTGATATATAAAATGGGACATGACTGTTGGAGTCTTCGAATCTTAAATGATTACATTTTTTATTTCAAAGTTTGAATTAAGTTGATACATTGAAATGATTATTTAATTTTTAAACTTTTCATTATATATTCGATCCTATCTTCTTCATTGATTGTTAAGATCCTAAGAATAATCTGATTGTACTTAAAATGTTATTTATTAATACAACATTTTGTTTACTCAAAACAATCACGTTTTTGTGAACAATTTTAAATTGTGCTTTTTACTAATTTTTTTTTAGAAACGTTCAGGTTGTATATTCATTATAAACAGTAAACTACAAAAAGAAAATCATCCTTAGGATCAAAAATCAGCCTTGCCCAAAACATAGAAGCAACTCAAGTTTTGGAGAGCCGCATCCCCAAACAAAGCTTGTTGTGCTTTTTACTAATTTAAACAATTAGCATAATGAAAATTTAATGAAACTAACCTTATTGAGTGTGCAGTTATTTTAGTTTCATTAGAATTCAATTTCAAAATGATGGGGAAATTTTTTTTGAGAGAATGTTCGAGATTATATTAAGTAAAAGTCACAAAATATGTATAGTCAAAATCATGTTCGGGGGTTTTCCTCCCCTCTCAACTTGTTGGATACTTTATGAAAGCTAACTGCCAAACAACCGAGAAAAGAAAGTAGAGAAGATTGTCCCCAAGACTGGGAACAAATAGTCAAAAACAACCAACACGAGTGGCCATGGTAAAAAACATCACTGATTGGGACAAATGACACACATAGTACCCCCACTTCTAAAGGTGCTTGGGCAGCCTAGTACATTCATAATCAAGGCATTCATGGTAGTGAATAATATGCAGGATGTCATGATGGTGTTCAGTGTCAACAAATGCAACCGCTTGTTGAAATTCCTTAAACGCAGCCTCCTTCTGTGCACATTCAGTCACATCCCCCTTGCCATCTGGGTGAAGTTTAGCCGTAGAATACCTAATGTGCCAGTGCAAAGCCAACCAAGAAATATTACAATTTATATCCATAATAATATATGGATATTTGCCATCTCGTAGCCACATTCAGGTGCTATTTGCATGCGCCTTATCTTGCTGCCGTTGCATCTACTTTCCCTCCTCCCTCTCCCGCTCCTTGGCTTATAGCTCTACCTGCTCTTGCTCGGTCCTCTACTGGTCTTCTTGTTGTAACTCTGCCTTGATTTGGATGCGTAGTTCATCAATTAGTGTTGCCCTTGTTGTTGTTTCTTGTAGATCCCATTTCTGCAGGATCTCTTTCTCTATTGCACCTCTAGCTAGGCTATGATTCATTGGAACTCTTCTTCCTAGGCAAGCCACTTGGCTTCCCACAAGGAGCTTTCTTCTCGCCTTGCCCTGTTAGTTGCCTCCTTTGTTGCCTTAGCGAAGTGTTGTTCTAGATCTCGACAGTGTTGGGTAGGAGTGGGGGACCCCCGAGGCATCCCCTACGATCCTTCTGGTCCCTCCCCCTCTCCCGTTAAATCATGGGTTTGCGTTTGGGTTGGTGTGGCTGTGGCCCTATTGGGGTTTGGCGGTCTATGCATGTAGACCACCCTGCAAGGGCCAAGCCCCACTGGCAAGGGGCTAGTCAGCGTGGTAGCCCACCACAAAGCTAGAATTAGCCCTGAGTGGCAACCCCGATGTTGCTGTTGGAGCGTAGCTAGGAAAAATCTTGGAAGATTCACTCTGCACCCTAGTTGCACTTTAGGAGCATGAAGTGTGTGCCCTGAAGCTTCTAGGCATTCTTGGATTGAACTAGGAAATGATCAATGAGCTTAGCTACCTGTTGCGACAAAAGCTGCAATGTTGACTTTGGCACCTGGTTGCTACTAGTCTTTGGGATCACTTCGTAGAAAAAGCCTTTTGCACCCTGTAACTTATGACTTGTGGGAAGGATAGTCTCCCCCGTTGTCGAGATGCCAAGGTACCGTGCTATCGTAGCCTCTATGAGCTCAATTTGGATGTTGCATAAAGACATAGTATCCTTGGCCCAGTTGGAAAAAATGGGCCATCCACCAGTTTAGGATCCCCCTCTAGTTGGGGAAGGACCTTGGCCCACCCCACATTTTCCATAATTTGCCAAAGCTCATGGTTTGCTTGATAAGTTGCACAAGAAGGCTCAAATGTGGGCATTACACCCATGGCAGTTGTAGCTTCCAAAAATGAACTCTCGTTGCTACAACCTACGTCGACAGAGGAGGTCATTGTGCCCTGAAAATCACATTGTTTCTAGTTTTCCAAATCAACTAGAGTACCACCATTACTTTGGAGTCACCATTTAAATTTGTAGGTGCTGGAATAGTTGGAGCTTGCTAGTTGTCAACAACATAAGGGCACTGATACAAAAAGTGTGCCAACGTCTCGGAGGTGTTGAAACATAATGGGAAGGAATCATTAATATTCAAGCCTTGGCATGGAGAATCATGTGTACCGGAAGTGCCGCATGTCCTACCAACCAAATAAAAACTTTTAGCTTTTCCAGTAATCGACCCTTCCAGATGCTCTACCACAATTGGTTTGAGGGTATTTAGTCTTAATGATCTCCCATGTTGATACCCCTAGCACATCCCTTGCATCATATCCTATGCATGTTTGTAGAGATTACACCAGATTGGTGAGACTCGGTGATTTGCCTCCCATTCTCGATACTTTCCATTCATAATTTGAATCCATTGAGTTGACTTGTTGTGTTGTTGCAATATCTGGTTAACCAATCTCTGGTATCCCAATATTATCTCATCTTGAAATGTAAGAATTCTGAGCCCCCTAGCATATGATTACCCCCTTTACCCCCCCTACTAGATAGAATTTTTAACCAATGGATCTATCTTCATTATAGTGCATGTAGGGGGTGAAGCCACTAAAGCTGTGAAACGGGCCATTGTTGCCAGAAACGAAGTAGCAAGCACAACCTGTCCCTTTTGGGTGAGGAATCAATTTGACTAATGCCCAATCTAATTCATTTTCTATACCAAATTTGACCAAGTTCGATTCCTCCCCCAATTGAAAAGGGGGATACCGAAGTAGGAGTCTTGAGTAGCGCCTCGGAGAATCCCTAGTATTTGAGATATTCTACTTTTGACTCTAACATTAGCGTTGAGTAGGTGAAGTGTGGACTTTTCCCTGTTAATTTCCTAACCCACTTCCAGTGCCATTTTATGGAGGGCCTGATCAATTGCTTGAGCCTATGGCACCACTGCCCATGAAAGGAGCATGGTGTCATCTGCATAGTGTTCTGCTAAACATTCCACCCTAGTGATCTCTAAACCTCGAACACCTTCTGCTTTGCAATATAACTATAGGGCATCCATTGCTATGATAATAGAAGGGGAGATAGTAGATCTCCTTGCCTAAGGCCTTGGCCAAGGGAGGAAAACCCCCAAAGTTTACCCCCAATGTTGAAAGAGTATGCTCCAGATGCTTGCAACTGAATGCATAAGTTCACAAAACTAGAGTTAAAACCTTTGTGTATCATGATTGTGGATAAAGCATCCCAACTGACTGTATCATATGCTTTCGTAATGTCTAGCTTTAGGCACATTTTTGGGGAACCCTGTTGCTCGCATCCAATGAAGAGCCTCTTGCATCAAAAGTACTTGGTCTTGTAAGAACCTACCTTTGATGAAACTTGCCTAATGCTATCCCACTAGCTGTGGCATCAATGGATCAAATGTTAGACCAACATTTTTGTGAAAACACGGAGTAGGGTATTGCAAACACCAATCAGTCAAAACTACAAAGGATCATGAGGGTTGGATTGTTTTGGAAGTGGGACAATGCTGGAACAGTTAATCTCCTTACGAACCTGTTGCCACTATAACATCAAGTTAGAGCCATCCAACATGTTCTACCCCAGGAGATCTGCAAAAGCCTTGAACAACTCAATAGTCTAGCCATCTGGACCAGGGGCCTTATCCACCTTCATTGACACCATTGCCACTTCTAGCTCCCGTAGTGTGAATAGGACTAACAATAGTTGGTTTTCAGCTTCTCCTAAAACTTTTTGCACTTGTATAGATAGTGTCAGTGTGTGTCTCTTGCCCTGGATTTAAGCCTAGTGATCACTCATCGCCTTTGCGATTTTTTGACGGTCCTCCAAAGTGGAACCATTTTGCACCAAATGAAGCATTTGCTTTGCTTGTCCCCTAGACTTGGTAGCAGCAAAGAAGAATCGTGTGTTCATGTCCCCCTCCCTTAACCAGTGTATTTGTGCTTGTTGCTTCCAGAATAGTTCTTCTTCCATTGAACGATCCTGGAGTTGTTGAAGAATTGCTTGCTCCTCCTTATCAAGTTGTGTCCCAGATTCTCGTTGTGCTTGGATGGTTGCAAGGTGTCACTGGAGGGCCATCTTGTTGGTCCTAAAGGAGAATTTGTCCTCTAGTTTTTTGGAGCAGATAGCTCATTTGAGTTGGAGAAGACCTTCCCTAAGGAAGTCCCATGGGTCTCTCCAATTAGGGTATTGCCCCCAGATTTCCTCAACGAGGGGTCTCAACTTGGGTTTGAGAAGCCAAGAATGCTCAAAACAGAAAGGACCAAAGGGGGGGGGGGTGCGTGGTGTTGCTAGGGCTTACCCAGTTGGCAAATGATGGAGCGATGATCTAATGCCTGCCTTTCCTTCCTGGAGACTTAAATAACAATGTGCATCAGGAGATTAGAGCTAACCCATCCCTGATCCTGATCAATTCTAGACATAACTTAGTCCTTTCCTTGTTGTCAATTACTCTAGGTGAAATGACATTTTTTGAATCTCCATATCCACGAGGTCATGGGATTCCAGAATTGACAAAAATTGTTGAGAACTAGGAGGGTTTGTGTTATCCTCCTTGGATTTTTCCCATGGATGTAAATGTTGGTTGAAACCACCAACTAAGACCCATTTGCATCTATCAAGCACCAACAGTGCCACTCTCCTCCATTCTTGCAATCTTGCTTCCTAGATTTGGGTCCCATAAAAGTTGGTAACCCATAGGCTAGATGAACATATGAAGCTTGTTATGCTCCAAGTGGACGAGTCCACCAGGTTGAAAGGGAATCTTGCAAGAACTACTAAGCCTCCTTCCCTACCTTGACATGCAACTAGCTATGTATGCCATCCTTTCCACTTTAGAAAATGGAATTTTGTTTTATGTAATTTTGTCTTCTAGAGACAGACCATGTCATAATCTTCACTTCAAATCATCTCTTTCAGGGTATTTCTTTTGTAGGATGTACCCTGTCCCCTACAGTTCCATGAAAGGATCCTCATGACCTACTAGTTGACCTTTTCTTATAGACCTCTTTCAAGGTCAGTTGTAGCCCCAATTTGATATGCATTTGTGTCTTCTTCCACAAGTGATTAGTGTGGGAGGCCTACCTAGCTTCCCTAAACTTGGTGAAAGGGGAAAAGCTCTAGACTCCTTTGCCATAGGTTCTGAGATCTTTGTCATTTCGGGCATTGAAGCTCCCCGTATGATTGACACCCAATCTCCTAACAGGGGGAGCTCTACCCCCTTTCTTGTTGGGGCAAGAGTTGGGGAGCAGGAAGCATCCTGCCCCTTGGGGAAACCACCTTCCATGGAAATTGGCCTAGAAACGGACCCATCTGGCACTGGTTCTAGATTGGGAACCACAAAAAGAATCTCGTTCCACCACAAGATGCCCACGTTGCCCCACCCTAATCCATCTGCCCACATTCCTCTTAGGAAGTGCCTACCCCTTGGCTTGGAACTTGCATGCAGTAGCCGGGTGGTTTGCCTTTCCTCAAATGGAGTAGTTGGAGCCTAGCTAGCTGGAATGTGACTTGTTTATAGATAAATTTTCATATTCCACCACAACCCTCTCTTCTCCCGATGGAAGCTCTAGGACTACCTCTTGCACTAGGTCCCTGGAAGACAAAGATCTCCAAATACAAAATCACACAAAACCCATGCATTCCATGGAGTTGGTGAACTTGTCGAAAGTAATAAATTCTTCGAAAAAATTTGTGAGGGTTTTTAAAACTCAAGCATCTGCATTTCCCAAGGGATGTTGGAGACTCAGATCCACACAAGCACACGAGAAAACAAGTTTGTGTACCTATGTGCACCAACCCAAACAGCGTTAGTGCCAATCCTTAGGCCTTGTAAAACCAAGGTTCCCCCAATAGGGCTTTGTCATGGTCTTCCATCGATCAAAACACAAAGAGGAGTTCCTTTGGGAGGCTGTGCACCTCAATCTCCCCCAATCCCCATGTCTCAAAAGCCCATTTTCAAATCAAATCAAGCTTAGGGAGGGTTCCAGATGACATGAACTTATTGATTAAGCTCTGTTCCATTGTCTGAATTCCTTCACAAGGTGGCTTGTGAACTTGTAGATGCATGGTACCTTCCCTTCGGGAGCAGGCCGTGATGTTGTTGTCGCCTAGACGCTAGCCCACCACATCACCACCAAACGCCCATCATCGGCTTTGCCAAAAGCACTACCACTATTGCCCTGTCTTGCGAGGCCAAAATGACCCTCCTTGACTAACATGACTTGAAAACACTGAGCCCTCACCGTCCTCACTTGCTCCCTCCCTCGCTCTCACACCCACTCCCATGTCCTACTACCCTTATTTATTTCACATCAACATCAAAATGATGGGGAAATTGATTATGCATCTTGTTTAAATTTGTTGAAATACAAGTTAAAATTAATTTGCTAAAGGGTGAATTTGGTTTTCATCTAAATGAATTTGGTTAATGTAACAAAATTTAATTTATCATATGCTTAAAATTTATGGTATCATGAAATTGTTAATAACAATATGCTAAGGGAGGTGAAAAGTAAGATCAGAATTTTACTTTCTGGTCATGGAACAAGTTTTGTTCAATGATCAAAAGATGATGAGCTTTGATTTGTGGATCTATAATTTAGAAGGGTCTGTAATTGATCTTGAGGTTATAGAAGACTCCGATTGCTTGATGTGTTATAAAGTTTTATACGTTTATGTGGTCTAGCTTTGCAAGATTGCAACTGTGACAAATTGAATTCAATTGTTGTTAAGTTAGTTTATATTTTTATGAAAAAGGTAGAAAGAATGTTGAGTTCAAATGATTAAAGGGTTTTATTTTTTTTAAAGGTTCATATTGGGTGCCATGTTGATGTAAAAGTTTAATCTTGTACATAGTAACTAGTGAAACTTCCAAGCTTCTAAGCAGGGTATTGGATGTTGCACCATGTAGGTGCTTAGCATCTAAGCATACGAGCTTACCAACTCTTTGGCCAATGGCCAGAGCTTTGAAGGGGTATTACTCACAAATTCTTCATCTTGTTTATTAAAAAAGAAATACAAAGACAAAACTATAAGGGATTTTCAAAAGTTGGGGAAACATGTGTTGGTGTAAGTAAAATATTGAAACAAAGATGATATTTGGTCTGGTTTTGTTGGATTTCCTTCAATTGCTAAGATACTACATTAGAAGTTGTTAAATGCATTTTGACAAGTTTCCATTGGTTAGTTTTTATGTTCATCAACTCATTGTTGGCTTCAGGGAAGCCATCTCTGGATCTAATAAGTTGAGATGACTCGGAAACCGGGGGGGGGGGGGGGGGGGGGGGGTGGGCAAGCATCACCCATGACCCGGGGCCAAACGCCCCCCCTAGGGGTTCGTTGGTAGTCGTTGGCAGGCGTAGTGAGGGTGTTCCAGCTCATGGAAAAGATCCAGGGTGTTCCGGTGGTCTTCTGTGTCCATGAAACTAGCTGCCTGCTGGATACCCTGCATGGTCGATTCTTGCCTGTTCCGATCTGCCTGCGAGGCGCCTACATCAGTATTGGTTCAGTGGATATGGCGTCTAAGCTCACCCCATGAGTTCTCACAACTGATGCCAAGGATGAGGTATGTGCACCGCCCCCCTCTGAGCCATTGTCGGGCGTTGTGCTCGTGAGCCCGATCGAGCTGCCGTTACTGCTGTTCCTCCTCCTCCTGAAGTCGTTCCTGCTTTGCCTGCTCACGCTCTCTTTGGGCCGCGTCCTCCTGAGTCAGTTCTTCCTGCACTTGGGCTTGGATTTTGTCAATTAATCGGGCCATGGCAGCCTCGGCCATGAGGTCCTGTTGCCTCACCTGCTCTTGTTCCCGCTTAGAAAACTGGGCCTCCAGGTCAGCCCGGGCTTGCGCAAGGGCTTCATGCCACTTGGCCTCCCACTCCCGCTGCTCAGCCTCGTCTGCGGTCCTCTGTGTGGCTTGCCGTAGCTCTTTGTGCCAGTTCTTGTGGCCGGAGGTTTTCGGCCGAGGGGGGGAACTGGTTTGTTGAGGCAAGCGGGGGGGCGTTGCTCCCGTTGGGTCTGTCGGCCTCGCGTAAAGGTTGAAGTCCAAAGGGACTAGCGTCTCCCTTGGTTGGGCGAGACCGTAGGGCCCTGGGGGCCCGTAGCAGGGGGGCTATCTGGGGGGCCCCCCGCGGGGAAGGGGGGGGGGGGCAAAAGATGACGGATGTTGCCCCCCCTCTACCCCCCGCCACAAGGCAAGAATTAACCCAAAATGGTGGCCGCGTCGCTTGAGCAGGAGGGCCTCTAGGAAAAAGCGGGGGAGGTTGACTTGGCGACCTAACTTCAGACAATGCAGAAATGCAAAATGTAGGCCCTGGAGCTTGGAATCGTTGCTAGATTGGACAAAAAATCTGTCCACTAGATCTGCTGCCTGGGCCCAAAGACGGGGTAGAGAAGATTTGGGCACCTGTCAGCTCCTTGTTTGTGGCACAGGCTTGTCAAAGAACAGTTCCGTGTCTTGCAGGCCATGGGTGGACGACAGGATAACCTCACTAGCGATCTGGGCCCCCAGACAGTTGGCGATTGAGGACTCGGTGACAAGAATCTCGCGCCCTCAGAAAAAGGTGTGGTTGTCGGCCCAGTTGGAGAAGAACGTGTCGTTTGCCAAATCTGGGTCCTCGACCAGCTACTGCAGAGGGTCACACCAGCCGCATTGTGTCACCATCTACTAGAGTTCCTTGTCCTCCTGAAACGCGGCACAGTCTGGCTCAAATGTAGGCGTGATTCCCATTGCCGCCTCGATTTCTTTCCACGCGTGGAGAGCTTGGAGAACCAGCCGTGGGGGGGGGGGGGGGGGGTGCTACCCATAAAAGTAGCGTGGCCCAAGAATCGCTAGTGAGGTGCATTGGGGGGGTCACTGCTGCTGCGCGCCACATGGTGCGCATGCATGCATAGTCGTACATGAAGTGCTGGACTGTTTCTTCCGCCACGCCGCATCTGGGACAGGTGTCGTGTTGCATGATCCCACGCCGACACAGGAGAGCTCGCACGGGTAGTGCATCCCATCGAACCAGCGAGAGGAAGATCTTTATTTTCTCGGGCATTTGCCCCTTCTAGATCTGTTGCCAGTCGACGATTTGGGGGTACTTGGTGGCTAGCAAGGCACACGGCTCGAGACCCAACCACCCATGGGCCTACATCGCACGCGCGTGTCGGCACAACGCTTGCTAGGGCCTAGAATCTCGCACCCCCGCCTCCCAATGCTGATATTTTGCATTCATGATGCGGATCCATTGGATCGGTTCTCTGTGCGGGCACGTAAACCGAAGCACCAGTTGTTGTTGCCCAGCATTAGCTTTTCCTCGAAGGACGTGATGCCCAATCCACCCGTGTTTCAGGGGCACGCTACCTGCTCCCAACTGACTAGGTGGATCTTGCCGCCCCCCCGCCCCCCCCCCCNCAATTTTCTCCAGCAATGGTCCCCACGACATGTTTCGCCCCCATCGGTAGGGGGGAATGCCCAGATAGGTGTCATTGCCCGTCCCGGGTAGGATGTTTAGGATTTGCACCACCTGGTTTTTAATTTGCTCATCAACATTAATGAAATGAGCTGAAGATTTGGTCCGATTAATCTCCAGCCCCAACTCAGCAGCCAGACGGGATAGAGCAATGTTGATGCATCATGCCTGTGGGACCGCCGCCCGACTGAGCAGCATTGTATCATCCACATAGTGTTCGGCCCGACATGCCATCCTGACAATGTCCAAACCATCCACTCCGGATGTGTTGCAATAATTTTGCATTAAGTCCATGGCGATGATGAAAAGAAGGGGCGAGAGTGGGTATCCCTGTCGCAGTCCCCTTCGTGGAGAGGATAGACCCCACAACCGTCCCCCCACGTCGAAAGAGAAACCGGCCAAAGACTGCATGTGAATGCACAGCTGGATGAACTGCTAATCAAAACCTTTCAGTTGCATAATGGATTGCAGTGCCTCCCAGCTGAGTGTGTCGTATGCGTTAGTAATGTCAAGCTTTAGGCAAAGCCCAGGGAAACCCGAACTTCGAAGCGAGTGAAGCATCTCTTGCATGAGGAGAACCTGGTCCTAAATGGTTCGGCCCTGCACAAATCCCACCTGGTTGGTCCCCACAAGTCTGGGCATAAGTGGCACAAGCCTATGCACTAGCAGTTTGGAGAAGAGTCGAATGAGTACATTACATACACCGATAAGGCGGAAGTGTTCAGGGCGGTGTGCGTCTGACTGTTTCGGGATGCACACAATGTGGGGACAATTGAGTTCCCTCTGGACCTACCTCTTGGCCAACATGAGATTGAATGCATCTAGGATATTGGGTCCCACAATATCCATAAACGTCTTAAAGAACTCAAGGCTCTAGCCATAAGGACCAGGCGCCTTTCCTCTCGGCATGCTATTGAGCTCTTATATGATATCTTGGTTATTTTTATGTTTTCTTGGGCTTTTGGTTTCTAGTTGAGTGAAAAGCTCCTCCTCTCTTAGGTAAGTCAATTTTTTTCCTGTTTTGTGTGTGTTTTGAGTTGTCACTTTCACAAATGAGTGCTACCTTGCTTACGTAACCTAGAACTGTTTGGTCAATGCGGAATGCATTGTTATTTATTGTGAATGAAGCTCATGATTTTCCCCATGTTTTATGCCATGGATACCTTAAACTATTAAAAATACCAAAAATACGAACCTTATACTTATCATAAATATTAATTAAGTGATTAATACATTTGCGTATTCATTGAGTTGTGATGATTAATCCTTATCAGAGGAGGTCATAATTATATGGTATGGTGTTGAGCCATCAAGGTTATGACTAGGAGCTGTTTTGTGCTTTCCGTGTAAAGTGTTGCACTTGTCCCTTAAGGGATTGCAACCCGAGAGAGAGAGAGAGAGAGAGCATTGCCACTTGTTCCACCTGGAAGGGATTACAATGTATATGTGTTGTTTATTGTTCTCTTATTATCTTTATAAAATACGTAAAAATTATAAAATATAAAATTATAAATATTTTCTCTTCTCCGATAGTGGCAACTAGGGTTTCTTACATATTGTATTTATCATAATGTCTTTTATATTTATTGAATGCAACGACATACACAAGTGTTTTTGGCAATCCACTTAGCATCGTCTTTGAAGTTAACAATTGGATCACACTGCATTCCGTATGATATAATCCCATTGGTCATGGCCAATGGGACTTCTATCACAACCAATTGGAACTGAAGTCACAATCACACATCTTAATTAACAATCATTGAGCTCAAATATGCTCTTTATCAACATGCGTGAATAGCTGAAGTCTTTTTGTTTATCAAACGTGATGAAACACTTGGGAATCTGTTTTGACATTTTCTTATTTTTTTATTAATTCTTCTTTCTCTTCAACCTCAATCTCCTAGGCTCTGATACCAAATGTTGGCTTTAAGGAAGCTACCTCAAGATTTAATAGGTTGAGACCACTCCTTTCTTTTGACCAAATCATGAGTTGAGCACAACTAGTGGTTTAGTTTCTTTTCAATTCTGAGCACCACTACTGGCCAGCAGGCTACCACGACTTGTGGGAAACACAAAAAGAGAACTCTATTCTTCATTGGTAAAACCACAGTTGGATTGCTGATTCATGGTGATGGTTGACCATGACTGAGCTGTAACTCGTTGTGAAGTTCTTGGGAAGATCACGACTTATGGTGAGGTAGTTGTGAACTTCTAATGTTGATTTTTTTCATATACCATAACCTATGGTTAGTTAGTGGTTAGTCTTCTGATGAGACTGTAGCCAATGTTTAGGCTGTTGTGCATCTTTTGATGAGACGACAACCTAGGGTGAGGTTGTGAATCTTTGATGATGCCATGACTTATGATGAGGTTGTGTTTATAGAGATTTTGCCTAAAATGCCTTAAAACTCAGGCTTGAAGCTTGTGAGGTTTAAGAACATCCTTCCCACTTAAATTTGGGGTCTCTGCAACAACTTAAGAATGCCAGTATGTCAATCTTGGGTGCAAGGTTGAAGATATGAGTGCTGCAAGACGTTAAAATCTCAAAGTTTAACAATGGCATAACAAAGGAGAATAGTAGATTTCAAGCTCCTTACGATTTCAAACTTCTTGAGTTTGAATCAAAAGATTTTTAATGGTGTTATTTAAATTGAAACAAGATTGAAATGAGCTAAAATAACATAAGGAATGAAATTGAAACAAGAATGAGATTAACATGGATGAAGAACTAGAATTAGACTTAAATTTGAAGAAAGCTTTAAATTTTCAGCATTTCATGACTTTTTCTTTGACTTAATTTTGACTTTTCTTCTTCTTCGTGGTTTAATTACAACGGTGTCATGTGACACATACATGGAGGCTCATTTTTTGAACACATGGACTCATCATAAAACACACCTAGCGACATAAATAGAAATAAAAGAAGCTACACTGATGACATGAAAAATAAAGCAAACAGACATAGGAAGGAGTTTGGCTACAATAGTGCCACCCATACTGATGCATCATTTGTATACTTGTATTGTTATATTATGATGATTTTTTTTTTCCAGAAAATGTTACAACTGTCATCTATGGGCTTTTGTTTGATGCAGAAAAAAGTGTGATAGATGAGAAAATGAAGCAACCCTCAAGTCAAGCAAGAACAGTTGCCAGTGTAGGGGAATTCGTGAATGGCATTTTAGATAAAGCAAGCACAATTCTTATTTCAAACGTAATACCTTTTTCCTGTAATGTTGTGGACTTTTATCTACATACTCTGTTTTTTAAATGTTGCTTACCTTCTGTTGGCATTTCAGATTACACCTGAAACAATCACACAGCATGGCAATGAGCTGGGTGCATTCCTTGCTGAAGGGCTAAGGAAACATTTGGCTGATGATTTGGAAAGTCTAGCGGTGGGTTTCCTTGATAAAATGGTTGCATACTATTCACAATGGTCCTAATTGTCCAATTATACCCTCCTGAAATGTTTTTACTCATGTATCACTACTTGTTTTATTATCATTTTACTTTTCTTTCTTTTGCACCTATGTGCTTCAAATTGTTTTATTTTTCTTTCTTTTGCACCAATGTGCTTCAAATTGACTTTGCAAAAATGTTACCTGTAGATGATGTTTAAGAATAAATCATACACGGAGGGGTTCGTAGCTGGTAGGACCTCTGCAGAAATGGGTTTATCAAGAGGACCTTTCAGGTATTTTCGTGATGTTCTTTACTGTAAGATATCTGTGCGCAATTTAAAATTGCATCGTCTGTAACAAAATTAAAAAGAATGTTTTTTTTTTTGACCTGATGACAGCTTTTTACTTTTCATTTTATTTTCTATTACAGATGTTTGTAGGAGTATGCCGGCAGAGTTCGGACACTGTATGACCTATTCATTTAAGTCAACCGTATTGCAGAAAGAATTCTAGAAATCAATATTTATGACGACCGGGATGAATATTTCCAGCTAATATTTCAGTCTATTAATATGAATTTGGTACCGAGGGTAGTGTTTTAATTTTTCGTGTCATGAAACATTTGCTTACCAGAAAGTTTTTCAATGACCGATGGATTATTTTGTGTGAACAGTGAATCGAATCATTAATTTGAAAGAATATAAAATATTAAATAAAATTTGGATTTGTAAATAAAACACACATCTTATATACTGATTTAAAAGGTACAAGATATCTTCGTATTCAAACTTCCATCACCATTTAGAAGTTGATGAAGTGTCATTAGTCGATGTGTCGACTAGGTTGTGTATACGAGGTCGCATATATGCGGCCACATCGACATGGCCCCGTCGATGTAGCTTTTCATGCGTCGATGTGGCCCTGTTTATACGGAGCCTATTTTGCCCTATAAATAAGAGGGTCTTCCGTCTCATTTAGGCATCTTTTAGTCAGTTGTAGCGAAGCTCTTGCAATTTGTTCCCGCAGGAGATAAAATATTTTCCAAGTGCTTGCAATAGGTGTAAGAAAAGTGATCGGCTCTTTATTCGAACGTTGATGTATCTGAGCCCATTGGCGTATTAGTTTAATCAATACCGTTGATTCATAGCTCATAGAAACCATAAGTATGACCATCTCAAACGCAAACCCAACACTTGGTAACCCAGTGACGCTTAACGTCTGGTAGCCCAGTAGTGTTTAGGGGATGCTCAGAACGTACCCGGAAGATGGGGTGGGATACTTATGCTAGGAATAGTTAAGATATAGATTAAGATAATCGTAGATTAGATAATATTTCATTCCTTACTTTTCATACCTTAATTAGACATCAAAAGATAAAGTAAAAATTATAAAAATCAGTTGCCTCAATCTCACTTAACCATTGCTATTAGATACAAGTGAGGTTGAGAAGACAATGACCGTTCTAACCCAAGGTTTCGCTGGTTAGAGTCTGGTGTATGTTAAGTGCTTACAGTCTACGAAATTCGATCGAGTCGTGTGTGAACGTCCGTGATTCGTATGGTTAGGTGTAGGGGTATCTAGCCACACATCATTGGCACTGTTGCCAGGGATTGTTAGTTTTACATGTGTCATCTAACCTTAGTAAAATTATCATACACGTCATTGGAATGGACCCAGGATAGTAACATTTTCGCACGCTAGGTG
This sequence comes from Gnetum montanum, assembly GCA_015680685.1. Lineage (NCBI taxonomy): Eukaryota > Viridiplantae > Streptophyta > Gnetopsida > Gnetales > Gnetaceae > Gnetum > Gnetum montanum. Next base: position 42,958 of record MNCI01025054.1, read on the forward strand.
GATTAAAGTAAACATAAGGTACATTGATTAAATGGATCATCTAACATCCAATTTGACTTCTTCTCACAGGCAAGATGTATCCAATCCACCGGTGCCACAGGAATGTCGGGTGGTATACACGCATCCTGATAAATATGTTCTTGACTTCACATTCATCCTACATCAGGATGAGCATCTACGATGGCGGGACATGGAGGGCAACATCATACTACCACTCGATCGATCAACTCCTGTGATGCTATTTTACAATCTTGGTAGACTAGGCATCCAGGATCGTGGAGTGGAGTACGTCATGGAGGACCATGACTACTGGGACTATCGTCCTATTGAGGCTCAATGAGCACGAGACCAGCAGCAGGTGGAAAGATATGAACACCTGAAGGGGAAACAATTTAGTAACCCCTTGTTCTCGCAAGGGCTGCACGACGATGGGGATCCCATCTTTCATGACACCCATTCGATCGAACTTCCCCTGGGGCAGTAGGTTCTTCAGTCCATCATCAAGAGCAAGCCTCCAAGTGATCGAGATCCTCAAGGGGATGGAGGGTCATGCAACAAAGATGGACAGGATGATCGAGGCCGTCATCAGGGTAGAGGGGGAGATCGACACCGGAGTGGTGGCGAGTCCTCTCCTTCTTCTCCATCCTCTCGCTCTCCTATACCTTCATCCAGCTCAGGCTCTGATTGTAACCGGGGTAGAAAGGAGCAAAAGGATGGTGGTAAAAAGGTTCTAAAGGGACAACGTGAGGAAACGTGCAACCAATCACGCGAGCCTCACCGTCATGAAAGGAGGGGCCACCAGAATCATCACAGACATCATGGTCCTCAGCAAGACTATGATTTGGATGAGCCGTTGTTGGCTACTCAGAGCATGCTCCAAATCGCCAAGGCAGTTCAAATTCCTAGTAGGCACGTAAAGGATAGCCGAATCAAGCACGTTGAGATGAACAACATCCCCAGATATGAAGGGGGATACAACTGTGATCCATAGACTTACCTGCAGGCGTTTCATGATGCCTGCACCCTGCAGAACATTGACAATGATTGGTAGAAGCTGAAGCTGTTCCCTCGCACACTCATCAATGAAGTTGAAAGCTGGTACCGGTCTTTAGAACCGGAATCAATTAGAAGATGGAGTATGATGTCGGTGCCCTGGTCATGGCTACTCTTAGTGGGCACAGCTTCGCCACATCATTGATGGGCTCCATTTTGAAACACGAAAGACCCTTGGCGTGTACGCCTAGGGACGACTGTCGGAGCTAAGGGCCCATCAATTGCAGCACCTCATTGAATAGGTGGCCAGGGAGGAAGGAGAACTTAGAAAAAAGGAGTGCAGAAGAATTCAACCGGGATCCTTCCCTCAGAAAAAGGGAAGTTCAATTTTGTGACGAGGAGGAGGAATCACCACTGGAAGCAGCGGTGAATCGAAAGATCTTACCTTTACAAAAGTTTGCATCCGAAATATCGGCAAAGGTTGATAAGATGTGGGACTCTTTGGACGAAAAATTCCAAAGTATGCTAAAAATTGCAGAAGAGTCCAGAGAACAAGGTAATGATCGCGATTGACGTAGGAAGAAGGAAGCTGAACGTGCCCAATATAAGGGTAAGGGCAAAGTTGCTGTAGCAGTACATGTTACAGACACTGACACGGAGGAGGACGATGAATGTGGCATATGCCAATACGAACATCCTAAGGGGTGTTGTCCAGTGGTGTCACATCTCCAAGAGTCTAGGGTGTACGCATTGAATCCTCGCTTGGCAAGGTAGCAAACACCCCGAAGGTTGCCTTACCCATAAGGCAATCCCAGGCAGTTCCACCAGCAGCAGCACAGGTATTATCCAAGTGGAACGCCACCGCAGCCCTATGAATACTTCCAGTAGTGGCAACACCCACAAGCGTGGGGGATGCCACCTCCAAGGCAACAATACCCTTACAGACAGCCAGATCCCTATGGGTACTACGTTTAGCAATCGGTCTCTCCATGAGACTCTTCGAGTCATGTAGCCTTTCAAAATTATTACCACCTCCCAAAATATTTCCGACCACAATCTTCATCACCTAGGGGGGAAAGCTCACATCTCTATTATCCTCCATCACCTTCTCCTGCCACTCCCCCATAACATCCCACTCAACTACCACTTGCTCCACCTATGCAGGGAGAGATACCGCCACAGCTGCAGCAACGAAACGCTGCGAGGGCTGTTAACATACAATCGGCTCCTCAGCCGAGTGGATCAGAAGCCAAACCACGGAAACGTTCCTTCTTCCGACCCAATCACGTACGCACACCCTCGTACCCACCAGTGGTTGGTGCCTCTGAACCTCAAACCACCTCCACTGTTCCACCACTCGAGCAGCCTTCAAACCCAACATCCTTTGATGTACAAACGGTCATGCTAACACAAGTAGTGATCGACTGGATAAAGGCAGGTTACCTTCCCTGGAAATTGACTGATCCAAGAAGTCCCCTCATCCATCTTCAGGTGGTAGGAAATGAACCATGTCAAGCTCTTCTGGACTCGGGGTCAGGAGTTAATTTGATCTCACACGACATGTACAAGAATTGGAACCTGCCCCCATTAAAGAAGAGCAACATCAGGCTTGAATTGGTAGACTAGTCCATCATTGTTCCCTTGGGAGTGGTGGAGGACATTGTGACCACCGTTTGCGGGTGGTCCTATCCTGCTGATTTCCTTGTCATCTGTGTAGAGAATTGCAGGGGGGACTTCCCAATCATAATGGAAAGAGCCTGGTTGAGCACGGTGGATGCAAGACTAGGACTCCAAGATCTTTCCCTTGAAATTTCAAAGGAAAATCCTTTTGGAAAGATCAAGAAGAAGCGCGTTCCATGCATCACGTACAACGACTTAGGGTGCAACTGTGTGCAGCAATCATGGCCCACCAAGCAGACTTCCATTCAAGCATGCAGTCGGTGTACCGAAGAATCGCCAATTCAACAGTGTCTGTACGTAGTAGCCACAACTTAAGAAGGCACCTTGTGGCTGATCGTTAATCTTGCTAGCAACACTCTGTGCATGGACCCATCTAAGGAGCTTGCACACGCCCACATAGGAAGCATGAACCATTTGGAAGAGGTTCATTAACAAGTGTCCATTGTTGATGACCCTGGTGACTGGGGAAAGTTGCAAATCCCTAAAAGCTTCAAACAAGAGTCCTTGGAACTCAAGCCTTTTTGTGGGCTCCACCTAACAAGGGATACCGCCTCATCATCATCGGGACAACCTCATTCCATCTTTCGTGTCTCCTCCTTTCCACCCAGTCGTGGGGGAGACCGTCATCCAGGCTAACCCATTCCACTCTGCTCCTCACTGTTTTTAGAATTTTTTTGTTTTACACTTTTTTTTTTCAACATTGTTCATATGTTTGTCAATTCTTGTTAAATTTTTTCTTTCTTTAGTTATTTTTCCATTTCTTTGTTGTTGTTTATATATAAGTATATGTGTGTTTAATTTTCAATTGTTTGCTAATAAGATGTCTTATTGTTGTCAGGTGTTTGGCATGGATGGTTTTCGTTGTGATGGGTCATGTAAAATAGTCCACCTTGTTATCTCACTTCCGCCCTCGCATTGTTGTTCTTGGATTTTGCATCTATTTTTCCTTTCATAAACTCAGTAGTGAGTCCATGTCATCCACCCATCCACCCACTCCATGGTTTTCCTTCCTTTGGGAACATGCAACCCCTTCACTTAAAAACATTGTAATTAATGTGTGACTTGTGTAGTTCCTAAACTTAGGGATGATCCAATGGTTTGAATCAAGTGTGACTTCAAGGGGAATGCAACATTTGTCGCTCTCTCCTATCCCCTGGGTTGCTGGTGTGTCCTTACGGATTTCCTACCACTCCACATTCTTCTCTCCAAGGAAGCTCTTGGGCAATTCGACCTTGCATGGTGTGTCCTCACCGAAAAAATAAAAAACATAAACATGAGGATTCAAAGCACACCCCTTGGTTGAATGCATGGAACCAAGCATGGGTCTTTGCATCGTGTGGTTCCCACGAAATAACAAGACAATGAAGAAGATAAAAGCATCACTATGTGGGAATTCAAAGCACACCCCTTAGATTGCTTTTCATGGGTCGCAAGCACTAGTTATGGGACTTCCTTCCTCCCCTCTAACTTTGTCTCGTTTCACTTCCTTTCTCTCATGTTGTTGGAGTGGTGGTTCTCTGTGGGTGCGTTCCTACTTCCTTGGGGGATGGCCGGGGCTTCGTCTGCTGCTGCGATGTCACTGTATGTGGACGGTTTTGGGTCTGAACTCAGGAAAGGTTCTACCGGGTCACTTAACCACAACTGCACATGGGGTTTCATGTGACTGACGATCGGAATTCCCAATCTCTCGTCTCTCTCTTCATCCATTTCTCTCCATATACTCACCTCACTACCCATTTTATGTTGTGAAAGTTTGTTGTGGTTTCCATGGGCTTCTCATGCCTTGGTAGGATCTCTTAGGTAGGAGCATTAACTGGCGAACACCATTTCTTGGCCTTGGGGCCCACGGACCTTGGTGTTGAGGATATGTAGGGGCTACTAAGGCTATTGCTTGCTATGGGGAGGACCCACCTGCATATTCTTGGTCCCGCTTGTTAAGTCTCCCATCCTTTGGATTTCGTGGTTGATTATTTTCAGGGTCCCATTGCTCAATTTCTTCCCCGCGGAGTTCTTTTGCATCACGTTCTCCTATTTTTGACTCTTTTTCGAGCCCCGATTATCTTCCTATTGTCCTCAGCCATGTTTCGGGCCTCTCATGCTCTTTAACCACCCCAATTGGCCTTTTAAATTCATTTTTTGGGCTTTTTATGGGCTAGTCAACGTTGGTCAACGGGTGCGATCCCCTGTGTATATGGGACCCCTTCATCGCAGCACTCAATCCCTATATATACAGTCGTTGCGCTTTAGATTTTCATTCATTTGGAATCCAAATTGGAGGGAGATTTTGCCATTTTTTTCTGCCTAACTCTTCCCTAAGCACCTACCTTCCATCGCGCGTTCGCATCAACTGATCCTTGCCCTTTTAAGCAATCAGAGGTATGCTCTCAGTCGTGAGGGGGGGGGGGGGTGAAGCCTATGTGTAGTTAATTAATTAATTAGTTAGTTAATTAAGACTTCGCACCTCTAAGGGAAGAAATGAAAACAACCGTTTAAACTTCAACTCATCCCTTGTTGTTTTTGATTTTAACCCATGAATTAACACTCCAGGGGACTTAATGGATTGCCTGTGCCAACAACATAACCTAGTTAAATTGAGAAGGTGTATAAGGACCATTTTGTGCTACTTATGCATGGTCTAACGGATGGTTATGTTTGATTGCAGATGGCACCCAAACCGAGGCATCCAAGGGGTGAAGGACCATCAGAACCGAGGGACAAGCACCCACGCACGGGAAGGGGACGAGGCGCGCAACAGCCAAAGCATGCGGAGGGCTCTCATGCAACTGGCCCCCTACGCAAAGGACCTAATGTGGAATATGTCCATCAGATTCTCGAAGAGGAGATCCCAATGAGTAATTGCAAGGGGATGAGACTCCGGGGATAGCACCACAGCTTGAGGTCACCTTAACCTAGGCCTATCTTGATGCTATCAAGCCGTGTGAAGTGCAACGGATGCTCCTCCAAGAGCTAAACTTTGGACCATTCCTCAAGAATGCTCCAGAAGATGTGAGGCTTCAACTGCAAAGCTCTCCGATGTGGCCAATCATCACAACCAGTGGTGAATGGTACTTAGGAGAGACTTATCTCTTCTGGACGAATCGGCAACTGGGGTCCAGAGTAAGAATCAAAGACATTTATGTGTCTTACTCTTCGGAGGCAATAGTGCAGGCTTTGGGGTTGCCTGAGACCGGAGCAAATGTGGTGGAGATTCCAAAACAAGCTGATCCGGAGGTAAAAGTGGAATGGACCAAACAATGCTATGGGGTAGAGCGCAAGGAATTCGGCTCTTTGACCACAGTGGAGAGGGTGTACTCAAAGATTATGTCTTACCACTTGAACTCAACAGTAAGCCCTAGCAAAATCATAGCCTTCTCCGCTCATGCATGTGCCGCCTTGAGTGGGAAATTCCCAATGAATCTTCCACAGCTGTTATTCTTGGAGATTGAAAAGAGGTTCGCTGAAAGCGAACGTGGAAGACGAGCTTTCCCCTTTCCCTACCTAATCCGAAAGTTGTGCAAATGGGCAAGGATAGCATGGTACTTCAATGATATAATCCGGCACACCCCGATTCTCTCTTGGTGGGAAATGATGAAGGATAAAACTTCTGCCACCACACAGATAGAGGAGCCACAAACAACAAGGTCGGGTTTGCAAACCATAGCAGAACACATTTGCGTGATCCGACAAACGCTCTTGAGCTAGCAAGAGCAATCTAGCAGGACTGGTGGAGGAGAAGACCCTTTGGTCTATCGCCCTGTAATGAGCCACCTGGAACAAATGGATCGATCAGTTAGCTTACTTGAAAGAGTAGGGCCGATGTTCTTCGTAGCCTAAATGTAAGTGCTTGCATGAACAGATCCTAGTGTCCGAGAGGTGATAGTATCAACCCAGCAGCTATTTCTTGAAATCTCTGGGAATGCTGCTACCTTCTCGGTACACTTGGACGATGGTGAAGGGGCAATAGTCTTGGTGATGCAGCATCAAGAATAGGAGATTGTGGCCGAAGTGGTTGCTGATATAATTGCTACAGCTCTCAACGCACTGGCGGCACCTGTACCAGACATTCATGGACTTCAAGATGTACATGCATCTGTTGGGACTTCACGTAGCAAGATTGATGTAGCCCAACATGAGGAGTTGCTGGATCGACTGGTGGGGATCGAGAAACCACTTCTAGATTTCTTTCACCTTCTGGACAATATTACTACAACCCAGTCGGAGCTGCTCTCGACAAGGGATAAGAGCCTCGTTTTGGAAGGGCAACTTAAAGCTGCTCAAGTTGCTTGTCAACGCTTGGCAACGGAAGTAGCCCAATTAAGAGCCCAACTTGCCAATCCAGCCATCCTTGACCACGAAATCACCAAAGATGAAGCCTTTCAACAACTTCAACTCAAACTTCAGATCGTTGAGGATGTGTGAGAGTCGACGATCTTCGATAAGTCCTTGGCAGATGTTCGTGCATATCATTTAGACAAGGACTTGGTGGAGGTTTGCTAGGAGAACGTTCGATTGACCACAGAGGTTCATCGCCTACGTAATGTTGGTGCAAAAAATGAACACATGAAAAATTTTATCCACCAACAGCAGGAAGAACTAGCCAGGGTGAATGTTGACGTAAGAAGGTTGGCCGTTGAGAATCGAAATTTGTCAATGGAGGAGGTTTGGGCATTGCGACAGAAATTTACAATTGAAATCACCGCTTGGAAGAATGAGGCCCTGAAATTTGAAAAAATCAAAAATCATTACAGGGACCAAGTGGGATTACAGAAGGAAGTAAATGAAAAGTAGATTCAGGTCGCAAAGGCCAAAATGAACCAAGCGCTTCAACAACTCTAAGAAGGAGGCGACGTATGGCAACCTATCTTTGATGGGTTGAATGACTACAATCAAGCTGAACTTCACCTTAAGGAGCTACAGATTAAGGAGATGACAAAATATATTGAGCTTGCCAACCTTTGCTATGCAAACCTGGCTATGCTCACAGCCGGGAGATTACGGTTAGAGTTGGAAAAGCAAGTGGCCACCTCGTATTCTCTATACGAGGGAGAGTTCCAGGCGCATAAAGCAACAAAGCAAAAACTAGAAACATCAAACGCAGAACTTGAGGTTCTCTACACGCTATTTGAAGGACAACGTACAGTCGTGGAGAACTTGGGCCATCGAATGAATGACTACTAGCAGTTGTAGGCATTAATCCGAGTGTTCGACATCGAATGAAAGCAGTTTGCAGCTTGGTTTGTCAACCTGAAAGAACTCTTCCCAGTGTTGCCATGCCCTTGGGAGGTTCCTGTCCCAACACACATTGGCAAAGCTGCCTGGACAGTGAACGATCCTAGAAGCAAAGAAGAAAAAATGAGGGCTCCCTTGGAGGCTTTTCGGCTGCCTCCAGAAGTTGTAGCTACTGCGGGACAACCATCATTCGTGCCACCACCATCGCATGGGCTAGAAGCTGGTAATGGTTCGTTGGAACCACCGCCCCCAGGGACAGTGTGATCTTCTCCAACAATTTTGTGCATCATTCTACACGGCAGAGACTCCAGGACCAGCAAGGTGTTCAATTTTGTCTCTAAACACCACCAATTTTTGTAACTTGTCCTTCTCTGCAACTCGGGCACTTGGTCAAATTGATGTTGTGTCATGTGTGTGTCAAGTCATGTGCGTTGTAAATAAAAACCCATACCTTCCAAATTGTAGAGTAACTCGAGGACGAGTTTTTACTCAGCTGTGGAGGTATGATGAAGTGTCATTAGTCGATGCATCGACTAGGCCGCGTATACGGGGCCACGTATATGCATTTGCATCGATGTGGCCCCGTTGACGCAGCCTTCCATGCGTCAACGTGGCCCCGTTTACGTGGAGCCTATTTTGGCCTATAAATAAGAGGGCCTTCCGCTTCATTTCAGCATCTTTTAGTCAGTTGTAGCGAAGCTCTTGAAGTTTGTTACCATAGGAGATAGAATATTTTCCAAATACCCGCAATAGGTGTAAGAAAAGTGACCAGCTCTTTATTTGAGCGTTGATGTATCTGAGCCCATTGGCGTGACGGAAATAAAGACGAACTCTTTAAACATTCCTTGTAGCATTTGGACTTAGTCATTTAATGCATTCAATAGCTTAATATTTATATGCTTTGATAATTACTAAAGTTTCTCTTATTATTAGTTTAATCGCTACTGTTCATTCATAGCTCATAGAAACCATAAGTACGACCATCTCAAACACAAACCCAACACTTGGTAACCTAGTGATGCTTAACGTCTGGTAGCCCAGTAGTGTTTAGGGGATGCTCAGAACATGCCCAGAAGATGGGATCAGATACTTATGCTAGGAATAGTTAGGATATAGATTAGGATAATTGTAGATTAGATAATATTTCATACCTTACTTTTCATACCTTAATTAGATATCAAAAGATAAAGTAAAAACTATAAAAATCAGTTGCCTCAATCTCACTTAACTATTGCCATTAGATACTCACAAGTGAGGTTGAGAAGACAACGACCGTTCTAACCCAAGGTTTCGTTGGTTAGAGTCTGGTGTATGTTAAGTGCTTATAGTCTACGGAATTCGACCGAGTCGCGTGTGACCGCTCGTGATTTATATGGTTGGACGTAGGGGTACCTAGTCGCTCATTAGAAGCCATATGTTTATTATTTTGAAGTTAGATGTTTATTATTCCAAGCAAGGTTGTAGGGATAGGAGAAACATGAACGTTACCATCATTAATAACTTTTTGAAAAGCACATTAACATTATTGATAAAATATTTTTTCCCATATGTTAGTAAATACTAATTTTTTTGAATAGATAAAAATATATTATAATTTGGTCAATGACCATCCTAAGCCTAAATAAGAAAGGAAAAGCTTTAACCAAATTTCATCGAAAGTTCTTTTTTAGATTTTGCATATGCTAGGGCATTCTTTTCATGTGATGTGCAATTGTCATAGTGGTTTGGTTGGTGTTGAAAATAATCAAGGGCTTGCTAAGGCATCTTCTAGAAATTATGCATTCTATTGGTGTCCAAATGTTGTGGAAAGTAGGTAGATTTTCATATCAATTATGGATGTGGAAAAAGAAGAAAGTCCAAAGGTAAAAATTGTGAATGGAAACATGGAACATTGACACTATCATGAGAAAGACCTTTGAAACTACTAACCCCATAAAAAGATGAAAAACTAGTATTGCATGTATACAAGAAACAAGATTTGAAGAAGAAAAAACTTGAGATTTGAGTGAGAGCTCCAAACATTTTACCTATGAAAAAAATTCATTGTAATGGAGTAATTATCATTGTCAATCAGTTTATCAAAGATAAGGTAATAAAGGTATGTCCAAAGCTCATTGGCTTAGTGGTAACATATCTTCTCTTTCATCAAGAGGTTTGAGGTTCAATCCCAATAGAGACCATGACTTGGAGTGATGATAAGGTACTTAGTTCTTAAGTTGTAAGACTTGGGTTCAAGCCTAGGTGCACCTATTCAAAAAAGGTTAGGCTTTTACTCATCCACAATTCTCCCAACACCTTGCCTTGGCAAGATAAACATTGAGCCTCTAGGTGATAATCCTTTATGATTCTTAAGGTGATACATGTAAATTATTATGACGATTGAATTATGGGCATAAAGCTTAAACTTTGAAATGAAATTGTCAACATCATCAATGTACATGCCCCACAAATTAGCCTAGAAAATTCCATCAAACAATATTTTAGAGATTCATTGGATTTGGTACTTTAAAGGATTTCTCAACAAGAATGCATATTCATTGGAAGGGATTTTAATGTTCACATTGGATCTATGAATATTGGTTATACTAGGATTTATGGACGACATGGATTTGAAGAGCAAAATGATATGGGAAATTTACTATTGTAATTTGCAAGTGCTTGTGACCTTGCAATTGCAAATACCTATTTCCAAAAGAAAGTAGAACATATAATTAGATGTTAGGGTTGTATGAATAATACACAAATTGACTATTTCTTGTTGCACAAAAGAGATTGGGCCATTTACAAAAATTAGAAGGCTATACTTGGAGAGAGCCTTATAACTCAACATCAATTGATGCTCATGGATTTAGTTATATAGAGCTTCAAAGGTAGTGATGAGTTGTTGGGTATTCCAACACTCCACCATAGAATTCACAAGTGTACACGTGCAACTTGATCATAATCCATGAATGGCCAATGTAGATTCACTAGTAGTTGAGGTTTAGTTCATGATTGTTGTCTTCTCACTTTGAGTTAGTGAAGTGTAAGTTGTATGGTTTAACTCTTGGTGAGGCATATGATAGGTTGATGTTGTTGACTCAAACTAAGACTAAGTGTAAACATGGTTAAAATAGGATAATAGAATCTAAGCTTAAGTGTAATGAAAGTTGATGATTGGTGAGGTACCCCTATGCTCAACCATACAAATACAAGCGTTTCACGCATGATTTAGTCGAATTCCAAGGACTAAGTGCTTATGCGCCTTTGTGAAACAAAAATGGGTTGGTTAATCGTTGTCTTCCTAAGCTTACCTGTATGTCACGATTGTATGGTTAAGTAAGCTTGAGGCATATGATTTTTATGGCTTTTTATGTTTTTATGTCCTACTGCTAATAAGGGAGGAGAGAGAGATAATTAAGTGACTAATTTAATTTAACTACTAATTAACTAAGTTCTAACTAATCCTAACACTAGCATCCATTCTCACTTGCCGTACACATCCTGAACCAGTGCAACACTACTGGGATTACCAAATGCTAATCGTTACTCGGTTACCAAGTGTTACACGCATGCTCGAAGTGATTGTACTGAGTGTAGTTACTTAGGAGAGTTGTAGGGTGAGAGAGAGCATTAATTAACTAGGAAAGAATTTAATAATAATAATTAACATTAATTAATCTATTTTGAATGCTACAAGGTTTATCATAAAGTTCATCTTTATTGCCATATACAAGGTGTGCTCAAGTACATAATGCTCGAATAAAAATCCGTTCACTTTATGAATCCTACTGCGGGCACACAGAAATAATTCTAACTCTGCAAGGGAGAAAAGGCAAGAGTTTGGCTAAGGGACTAACTAATATATTGCCAAACCAAGGGTGCCTACCTCTTATTTATAGGCAAGGAGACAGGTCCCGATATCGGGTATTCGACATCACATGGTAGGCTCCGATATCGTGGATGCGATATCACGGCCCCGATATCGTTTTTCATCTAGAGTAAAGAGACTATTCTAACTTATGGAAAATAATTATTTGTTCTTGGTTTATCATACATGCCTTGGACTCATGCAACAATTATTAGGATTACCAAGTAACCTTACTATTGAGTGAATCAACCCAAGTTACTACTGGATTACAAAATGATTGCACTTTATGTTTGAAACCATTTGTACTTATACGGCCTTACTAAAAGACATTGGGAAATTAAAGTATTTAGAAATTGTAAATGACTCAAAAAAAGTAAACATGTCAAAAACTAAAATTAAACCAAGTAATAAAAATGAACTAAGTAAAAGTAAAGTGATGAGTGGCGAGGTATCCCTACACTCAACCATACGAATACGAGCGTCTCACGCGCGATCCAGTCGAACTCCAAGGACTAAGTGCTTATGCACCCTAATGGAACACTTAAGGTTAATCAATCACTGTCTTCCAAGACTAACTTGTATTGTCACGGTTGTATGGTTAAGTAAGCCCGAGGTGTATGATTTTTATATCTTTTATCTTTTTAATGCCTATGCTAA
>MNCI01025054.1:57754-89586 GCA_015680685.1 Gnetum montanum
GGATGCAATCATAAGGAACCTAACCATGAGGATAAGGGTAAACAANGAGGGTGAATGTGATGATGAAGGTGAAGAAGAAGTAGAACCATCTCCATGACAATGTTTCCTACCTTCTCTTCGGTGGTCTCGGCCTTGATTGTGATGATGATCAGAATGCCCATCCTTATCATGCGTTTGTGTTCCCTCATTGAACACTTGGTGTTCGTGGGATCAGAACCAGGGTTGTGAATTGTGGAGTGAATGTTTTGATACACCACCTCCTCACTATCATTAGGAGGGGGAACATCATTTCGTGGAGAACTTATTGAAATAGGTTCACCACCCTCAATTTTGCTTAAGATGGATGGAGCGTTATGGGGTCCTTTACCCTTCAATGATGTATGGTAACTCTCCTGTCGCAAGTCCTGTTGACGTTGCACTTCTGTGGGATGGTAGTCCCTTGTGTTGTAATCACATGCAACGTACTCTGCGTATAAATGTGACATGCCTATTCATGCAATGACATGAAGGAGCATGTTGGGGGCTACTTTATCTAGATGCAACACTATGTTACCCTCCAAGTCTCTCCAATGCAGTTGTTAATCTTGATGGAGAATAAAGGTAAATTTAGGTATATACTCATCGTGATGAATATATACCACATGAAATTGTTGAGGAACTGGTGGATTTTGGTTATGTGTGTTGTGTTGTTGACTGTCTTTTGTGTGAGTCCTAGGCGGTGAAGTGCTTTTGTGCGAAGAAGAAGATATTTTTTTCTTGTTTGGTGTGCTATTTACTGCTGTCTTATTTTTCTTTTGATCAACCCTAAGGGTTCGTTCTAGCTCCCAACGATGTGGATGATATCCTATGTTCTACGTAGTGCACAAACACCTAAGTCCCCGACAACAACGCTAATGATGAGTGGAAAGGTACCCCTACACTCAACCATATGAATACGAGCATCTCATGCGCGATCTGGTTGAACTCCAAGGACTAAGTGCTTACATGTCCTAATGGAACACTTAAGGTTAATCAATCGTTGTTTTCCTAGACTTACTTGTATTGTCATGGTTGTATGGTTAAGTAAGCCTGAAGTGTATGATTTTTATATATTTTATCTTTTTAATGCCTATGCTAATAGGGGAAAGGTGAAGAGACTAAATGACTAACTTTCATTAGCTATTCATTAACTAAGTTCTAATTATCCTAGCATCAATATGCATTGCCACTTGCTGCACACACCTTGAACCAGTGCAATGCTACTGGGATTACAAAACGCTACTTGTTACTGGGTTACCAAGCGTTACACATGTGCTCGAAGCGGTCGTACTAAATGCACTTAACTAGGAGAGTTAAGGGTTGAGAGAGATTAGTTATCTAGGAAAGCATTTAAACATTTACTAATAATTAAATCCTATTTAGCTTAGTCCATATGCTGCAAGGTTTATCAGAAATTTTGTCTTTATTGCCATACACAAATGTGTGCTCAAGTAAAATTTGCTTGAATAAAGATCCGTTCACTTTGAGACTCCTACTGTGGGCACATGGAAATTATTCTAACTCTGGAATGGTAAAACTGCTATAGTTTGGCTAAGGGGCTAACTCTAGATGATTGAACAAAGGAAAGCTGCCTCTTATTTATAGACCTGGCGGTGGGCTGCGATATCACATACACGATATTGTAGGGGCCAACGTGATATCGCGGCTCATCATAAAGTAAACTAAGCAGAATGCTGTAATGGTGAAAAATAATCACAATCTTTATTTCCAACCATGAATTATGCCCAAGAAAAATTCACTCAAAAAAACATTCTATAAAACTATTTAACACCACATTGTGGGCATTCATGATATTGCTAAGTATAAAATCATAGAAACAAATTGCAAGAATTTGTCTAAGTGTTGGACCAAAGTTGTTCGTTTGACATGATGGTCAGTTGGTATTTATAGTGGAGATCACGACCCACTACATTGTATCTATGATGATGCAAGCAGAGCTATGATATCATAGATATGATATTGCATATGATGACTTATTTGATTTTATCATACCCTCACGATTGATTAGAAACTTATCCTTGAGTTAAAACAAAAGGAGGATAAAGTTCCTTATAAAATTTATGGGGTTATATATAGACATGAATACTATGACTTATTTACATGACTGACTTTACGGTGAATGCCACATCGTGGTTCGAGTAATGTTTACAAAATTATCATGCATTGCATGATGGACACACATGATAAACAAAATAAGACAAGACAAGACAAGACAAAACAAAAAAAAACTTTGGACCTCAATGTAGCCTTATGTTCCAAGTAGCAGTGGCTTCTTCATTGATCTCTTTCCTTTGTCATTGGGCTTTTGGAATTGATAGTGGTTAAGTAATGCACAAAGTTTCTCTTCTTTTGATCTAGGGTCATGTATCATCCAAGTGAATTCGATGATGTTTGCTGGAGTTTATCCTTTCCATGGGCAAGGCAATTGTAGAAACATTTTATTTGCTTTCATGTACCCCGTTGCGAACTGTCATTTTTTTTCTTTAAATGGTTTGGCTACTTTTCTTAATTCTTGATAATTTGTCATATGGCAAGCTAGATTCGCTGCAATGTCTTTTTAATCCTGGAAGTTAGCCTTGACTACTTGAAGTTTAGAGTTTTCAATGTGCAGTTTCTGTTGTGCATCTTTTTTGTTTACAAACTCTTTATCATACATTGCATACACTACGATCACTTTGTTGCTTCAATTTATTTCTAGGTCTTCTTGCTATGAGCATGGCTAGATTAGCATAATAGAGGTTTGCTAAACCCATGTTATTTGTGAGATCTTTGATCTTCATTTCTTTGTTCTTGATTTTGGCTTGATGGATGTGGACAAGACCATTTAGGATTGATTTCCAATTAAGTGTTTACATTGTGATAGTGTTGATTTTGGCCTTAGCTATCTAGATTTTTTTTCATTGATCTATTTATACATACCCACTTGGTTTTTGAAGTGCTCTTTTAGCCTTTCATGCTTCTTAGCCTCATTTTGCCATATGCTAATCTCAATAGCTGACTTTTGGCAAATTGCATAGACTTCCTTGATTGACAAGGTTTTGTTTTCCCTGGCCAATTTTCACATGTCTTCATTAACTCTTGCAAACTGCTCTCTAAGATGATGGATGCTCTCTTCAAGGACATTCTTCTATTTCTCAATGTCAATCAACCATATATTTTCTACAACAATCTTTTTGTTTTCTTCTTCTAAGGTAGTTAGGGCTTTAGCATGAGCATATGTTTATGCTTCAGCCATTGAGGCATTCCACATTGCTTTCTTCTTCTCCATCTTCACTTAAATATTTCCAGCTATTAGTTGGGCTACTTGCTTGATTTTGAATTTGTCTAGCTGATCTTGCACTATGTCTTGTGTAGGGTCTTGTTTTTTTGCTCTTAATGCTGCTAATTCTACTTGCAACCTTTGCACCTCATTTTTTGCATGTTTAACCCTAGTTTTAGTCATTGCTAGCTTGCCCTTTATTGAAATAAGTTCATATTGTACTGTAGTGATATCACTAGGGATATTAAAAAAGTTATGCATCACTTACCTTGTTTGCACTAGTTAATCCAAGATATCCTCATGTTCTTACTGAGCCATAGAGGTTCCAACTATTGTTTCAACATCTTTGGTTTCAATTATATCTACTAGCCATACAATGGAAATGATGAGCTAAGAAAAATTTGGTGTTGGATACCTTTAATCTTTATCTTCAGTTTTTTCATTGTAAAAACTGTCACCTCATCTGTGACTAACCCGCAAGTCATATCCCATGAAGGAACAATTTAAAGTTAAAAGATCATCAAGACATGAAACCAACAATTAGATCTAGATTCAATGGAGAACACCACACTTACGGCTATCACCCATAAGTAAAATCAACAATATTCACCTTAACTTTTAACATTAAGTTCAAAGATGAATACAATCAATTAAACCAAATTGAATTTAAATAAATTTATGAGAAATAAGGAAGATTATAAAGGATACATCACCTAATTTGTGACCCTACTTTGTTGTTTTTGCAGTGCAACAACTTCACAATCTTAAAACATTGTTGGTTGTTAATTACCACAAAGCATCAACACTCTTCCTTCATAATTTTGTGTGCAAAAAAAAATTGTAATATGGTGTGGTTCTCTCAATAGTATTCTCTCTTTGTTTTTTCATATCCTTTTTTCTATTCTTTTCCCCTCTATTGCATTTGACTAGGAAATTTATATGGACTAGCCTGGCACATGAGGAGCCACAACTCATGTGTAATGGCCATGACAATTACTATGATGCGTAATGTCCACTGTAATATCCACCGCCACCACTTGCGCAGGTAATGTTCACTGTCATGCCCATCGCCATCACTTGCATAGGTAATGTCCATTGTAATGTCCACTGCTACCACTTGGCAAAGAAATGTGCAGCTCTCACCACCACACATAGTAACAGTTGAAGGAATGTGTAGTCATAAAAATGGCTGAGAACCACACCTCATTACCCATGTAATGTCCATTACAAAAAATGACAATCTCCATCAAGGTAATGTGTAGGAAATAGCTGCAATTGCATGGTCAAAGAACGTGGTTGATGGAGCAGCACACCCACATTGCAACACCAACATCCAAGTTGCAGCTCCATTACCACCATAAATCCTCAACATGCATTTTTGTTACTATTGCAAAAACAAAACTGGAAACTAGAAAACATAATACCGGTATAGATCAAGGAATTGGATTTTTCAATTACCACCGCATGGCTACTTAACAACAAAACCTGCACCTTTGGTTCAAGTCTTTAGTACATAAAAACTAATAAAATAATAATAAGATAATAATAAAAAACTAATANATAAAACATTAATAGATGTATAAAAAAATAGAATTATTCCAAGATATTTTTTTAGGCATTCAAAATTTAACATATTGGAAACTTGTAGACATTTAACAAGAAAAAGATTAAAACAAAAATTAATTTTTTATTGCCTAAATGTCCAAATAATTATTTACTAATTATACCTATTCCCCTTTTGATGATAAATTTTTATTTTTGGATATGAGTTCACATATAATTTGGTTAGGAAGGTCCTACCTAGGATTAATTAGACTTAACCTTGCCTCACAAGGTTTGCTTCACTAGGTGTAAGAATGTCTTATAAACTCAAGGTTTAAACCTTTCTTGTGATTCAAAGATCTGAGATGCATTACTTACATCTAACTCATTCCCTAACTTGATCTTGGCTTAATTTTCAAGTTGGTTATACCCTACTATCATATTCTTTATTAATTGGTTATCACCTCCCCCTAATTAAGTTAAGGTATGTAACATGCCTAGGTTAATTAGCAAATATAAAGTATTAAAAAGAGATAGGGTTGAAGAATATACCAAAAGTAAAAGTTGCCCTAGGTTTTATATATCCAGACTAAGAGGAAACCAAAGGCAGTGGATGAATGAGTGTTAGTATCAATCATTGGCTACCATAGTAGGGATCTTGACCACTAATGCCTACAAAAGACATGATGGGAAACACAAAGAAAACCCATGCACAAAAGTACCACTAGTCAGAGAGATGACCATGCAAAAGAAAATAAGAAGATAACACATCTCCTTGCTATGTTATCCTTATAGATTCGATGGAGATATGAACTACTCTAGATGTACCTAAATATGGTGCATAAGAAAGATTTCTTTTCTTCCTTAGTCCAATTGGTAGGGGTTTCATAGTGGCTAGATAGTTGGCTATATTAGAAAACCAAGGATCCTTGTAGAAAAAGGTTGTTCATCAGGAAATTCATCATGAAAGACTTCTTGTGTTTGATTCCCATTAGTAGTTTCTAGCCTTGAAAGATTATTTGCTACTACATTTTCCCTTTCTCTTTTATCTAAAATATCTAGGTCAAATTCTTGGAGTAATATACACCATCTCATTATTCTTGCATTTTCTATTTTTTGGTAGTTAATAATTTAATGGCTGAATGATCAATATATACTCTAGTTTTATATCCTATTAAATAATGTCTAAATTTATCTAGAGCATATACAATAGCTAATAATTCTTTTTCTATAGTTGTGTAGTTTACTTGGGCTTGGTCTAAACTTTTAGATACATAATAAATTACTCATGGTTTATGATTAATGTATTATCCTAAAATTGCCCCTATTTCTGTGTCTCTAGTGTCACACATTAGATCAAATGGATAATCTCACTTAGGTGCATTTAATATAGGGGTTATGGTTACTCATTTTTCAATTCCAAGAATGCTTTTTGACAATCATTAGTCCAAACAAATGAAACATCTTTTTCTAAAAGCATGTATAATGGTTTAGCAATTTTTGAAAAGTCTTTGATAAACCTTCTATAATACCTAGCATGTCCTAGAAAAGATCAAAGATTCTTTAAATTAGTTGGAGCTGGAAGTGTAGATATGACTCTTATTTTCTCATGATCTATCCTTATCCCATCTTTAGAAATAACATGCCCTAACACTATGCCACTCATAACTATCAAGTGACTCTTTTCCCAGCTTAATTTTAATTTTTTATCAATACATCTATCTAAGACATGTTCGAGATGTTGTAAAGTTTCATCATAAGTATTCCCATAGACTGAAAGAACATCCATAAAAACTTCAACATAATCTTCTAACATAGAAAAAAATATTAAGATCATGGCTCTTTGGAAAGTAGCTGGTGCATTACAATGGCAAAAAAACATACATTTATAAGCAAAAGTTCCATAATAACATGTAAAGGTTGTTTTATGTTGGTATTTAGAGAAAATGGCTACTTGATTGCAACCACTAAATCCATCCAAAAAGAAATAATATTCATGTCCTTCTAATTTTTCTAGAATTTGATCTACATATGATAATGGAAAATGGTCTTTCTTTGGATTTTGGTTTAACCTTTTATAATCTACACAGACTCTCCATTTTCCATCCTTTTTTAGTACTACAGTAATGAGGCATATCCATTCACTATCAACTATTGCATAAATTATTTTTTCTTTTCAAAGTTTTGAAATTTTATCCTTAACAATTTGTTTTAAGGTTGGATTAATTCACCTGTCTTCTAGATAGATATGATGTTGGCAGATGTTGGGTGAGATTCCTTGGTGAAGGTCCTCATAACTCCATGCAAATGCCTTAGATTTTCTATGTAGAAATTCTAATATTTTTCTTTCTTGTTCATTAGTAAGTTTAGAATTTATTATCAATGGTTTATTATGATCTAGGAAAACATACTTAAGTGTACTAGGTAGTTCTCTAAGATCCAAGGACTTTATTTGTTGGTTGAAGTAATTCTCCAATATTTGCTGAACTCAAAATCAAAATCTGGTCAAGGAGATCTTGTTGTTCTTTAGTTAAGGGATCTAAAGGTCATTCCTCAAAATTATTCAACACTAAGGTTTCCCTATCTTGTGTTATTGCTGAAGTGGGTAAAGTGTAGAGCATTATTGCTTCCTTCAATTCTACATTTAAATGACCTTCTTTTACCTTATATTATATATTTAGTGTAAAAGTAAGATTGACAAAGGAAAGTTGAAGTTGTCCAAATCTACAAATAATTACTGCATCAGCTGTTGCTAACCAAGGTCTGCCTAATATAATAGGAAAATAATTAGAATCTTTTACTTCCAAAACAACAAAGTCAATTGGGTATTTTCCTTTTTCTACCTTAATTATCAAGTCCTCTACTATTCCTATGGGTTTTACATTTGAACCATTAGCCAGTGATATTGTCATGTTTACTCTAATATCGTGTATATCAAGTGACCTAGTCTTTTCAAGAGGAATGATATTAATGCTGGCTCCTAAATCCAATAGGGAATTTTTAATTACTTGACCATTTATTTTTGATTAGAATGGTAGGGATTGTAGGATCTTGGTATTTTGGAATCTCATGATTTTGTACAAGTTGAAAAAGATTGTCAACCAAATAAGTCTATTTAGGAAAATTTTCCTTTTTTTTCCTAGTGCATAATTCCCTTAAGTATTTGGCATAAAGAGGTGTGTCTTTTATTGCTTGTTCTAAAGGGATATGCAAATAAAATTCACTAAACATTTTTTCAAGATGGGCTTTAGTTGTAAAATCCTCTTGTAACCGTTTAGGGAAAGCAGTTAAAACTAGTTTCCTAGAGAGTAATGGTTGTTCTTTTTCCCTAGTTGGTTGATCTTCCTCATTTACTATTTGTAGTTAAATTTCTTCTTGTGTCCCTACCTCCTGAAATCTCACCTTCTTTTGAGGTTTAGGTTTAATTGTTTTTCCACTTATTGTAGTGATGGAATGTAATTGCTCTTTACCCTTTCTTTGAGATGTAGGATTTGGTTTAGGTTGGGATGGTAATTTATTTTTTGTTAAGTCCTAAAATCTCTTTCTAGTCTCACTCATGAATTTTCTACTTTCTTCTATGAAGGAAGTAAGGCTTTGGGTGAGTTTATCCAAGTGTTCATTAGTTGGATTCTTAAATGACCTAAATTTATTTTGAGGATATTATTGTTGGTAAAATGGTCATTGAGGAAAGTTCATTGTTGGTTGGCTCTTAAATTGTTGAAAAGCCTTTATTGACTCTTGCATTTTCTCTTGACAATAGAACAAGGCTAGGTAGGTTGTTTGGTCATGTTGGGGACTATCACAAATGTTGCACATTTCTCCTTGAATTCCATGAACTTGTTTTTTTAATTAATTGTCAATTCATCAAATTTTTTATTTAAATTTTCTATTTTTTAAGTCATGCCTTGCATAATATTGGGTTTTGGCTAACTTTTACTTTGATCTACTAACGAATCTACAATTCTCCAACCATCTTTCAGGGTCACATTTAAAATATTTCCTCCACATGCAAAGTCAACATTTTGCCTATTATAAGGTAATAATCCTTCTACAAAGATTTGAATTAACTGATGGGCTAGCAATCCATGGTTTGGATTTTTTAAGCAAAATCCTTTAAATCTAACAGAGGTACTCTCATAGCCTTCATCCTCATGTTGCATAAAACTCATTAATTGCTTCCTTAATGAATGTAGCCTATCATTAGAAAGAAATATTTGTAGAAAAGAATTCTTAAATTCATCCCATGAACTAATTTGTGTTCTAAGGATTTGTAGCTAAAAATCAGCTTTGTCCTTTAAGGTTGATTTAAAGGCAATCATCTTAGTTCTATCCCCACTCTGAGGTGCTAACATGGCTAATGTTGTTTCGAATTTTCTTATGTGGGTAATTGGATCCTCATCATTTGTTCCTTTAAAGATAGGTAATAAATGAATATTTTTAACCTCTACATCTCTTCTTTGTGGAAAAACTAATGATCCTTGAGGTATAATGGATTTTCTTTGATTTAATAACTCCCCAAGTGTTTGTCCTGGGTAGGGCTGACTAATTGGAACATTGGAACTCAAACTATGAAAGGAGAGAGGAATTGAACCTAAGGAAAATGGGGGAGGTGTAGGATGTGAAGATGATCCCATCATGTAAGTAGAGGTTACTATTAGGGTTACTATAGGATTTGGTATAGAAATAGAGAGTAGTGATGAAGTTTGTAAATTTGAAGTACTCACTGGTTGGGTAATACCTCCAATTGTGGTCACATAAGTTGATATTGGGATAGTACTTAGATTTTGAGACCCTACCCCTATAGTTGAACTCATGGTTGTAGTTGGAAAATCAAATAGAAGATTAATAGATATGGAAAAATTATGTTGTGTTTTTTCTTTAGGATTTTGTGTTGTCAAAGGGGAAGAAAAACCAGATCTTGATTGTATTAGTTCCTATTGGTTTTGTTTTTGAGTGACTTTTGTACATTTATAAAGGCTAAGAGTGCTCCTAGAAGGTTGAATTTGTGTTGGTTTCTTTGGTTCCTTTGTTGGTTTCATTTAACTTGGCACATTCATGGGCTACCATTCCTAGGAAATTTACAAACTAATTTAATAACTCCTACTATTGTGGCTTTAATTACAAATTTTTAAATAGTTTCAGCTAGTTGTACGATAAGAGGAGTTGATTCTTGGGATTTTTCCTTATTTTTGGATTTTTTAATGTAAGAAAAATAAGTAAAAGAAATCATTTCTCAAATTACTTAAATAAAAGAAACATAAAATAAAATAGACAAAATAAACATAAAAGAAAAAAAAAGTAAAATGAAGTTACAAAATGAAATTAAAACATACAGAACTCTTGATGATGATTAACTTTGTTGGCCTCCTTAGAAACGGTGCCAAAATGACGAGCTAGGCAAAATTTGGTGCTAGATACCTGTAATATTTATCTTTGTTTCTTTTATTGTAGAAATTATCACCTCATCTGTGATTGACTTGTGAGTTGTATCCCATGGAGGAATGGTTTAAAGTCAAAAGATCATCAGGACATAAAACCAACGATTAGATCTAGATTCAATTAAGAACACCATACTTACGGTTTTCAACCATCAATAAAATCAACAATATTCACCTTAACTTCTAACATTACTTTCAAAGATGAATACAATCAATTAAGCCAAATTGAATTTAAATAAATTTATGAGAAATAAAGAAGAGTACAAAGGAGATGTCACCTAATTTGTGACCCTGCTCTATTGTCTTTGCAGTGCAACAACTTCACAATCTTAAAACATTGTTGGTTGTTAATTGCAACAAAGCATTAATACTTTTCCTCTAAATTTTTTGCATAAATAAAAATTCTAATATGGTGTAGTTCTCTCAATAATATCCTCTCTTTGTTTCTTCATATCCTTTTTTCTATTCTTTTCCACTCTGTTGCATTTGGTCAAGGAATTTATAAGGATTGGTTTGGCACATGAGGAGCCACCACCCATGTGTAATGGCCATGGCAATTACTACCCATGTATAACATCCACTGTAACATCCACTGCCACCACTTGCGTAGGTAACATTCACTATAATGTCCATTGCCACTATCTACATAGGTAATGTTCACTGTAATATCCACGGCCACCACCTACATAGGTAACGTTCATTGTAACGTCTGCTGCCACCACGTGGCAAAGAAACGTGCAGCTTCCACCACCCATGCGTAGGTAATGGATGCAAGAATGTGTAGCTATAAAAATGGCTGGGAACCATTGCCTCATTACTCATGTAACGTCCACTATAGAAAAATAAGAATCTCCATCAAGGTAACATGCAAGAAACAACGATAGTTGCACAATCAAAGAATGTGGTTGATGGAGCGGCACACCTACATTGCAGCACCAACGTTCAAGTTGCAGCTTCATTACTGCCATAAATCCTCAACATGCATTCCTATTATTTTTTTAAAAACAAAACCAAAAACTAGAAAACATAACACCAGTATAGATCAAGGAATTGAATTCTTCAATTACCACCACATGGCTGTTTAGCAACAAAACCTATGCCTTTGGTTCAAGTCTTTAGTACATAAAAACTAATAAACTAATAAAAAAATAATACTCATCACTAGAATAAACTAAAATATAATAAATTAAAATAACTAAAATAAACATTAATTAAATACTACTTAAATACTTAACAATATGTAATTAAGATTTTAAAACTACCAATTTTGGGGTTTAACAGGAAACATTAAAGGACTCCTTGATATAATTAGTGATGAGTAATGAGTAATCTTTACATTCAACCATACAAATCACTAGCGTTCACTTAGCGATCTGGTTGAATTCTGTAGATTTTAGCTCTTTAAGTACACCGATTTCTAAGAAGTGAATCTAATTGTTGGAGTTGTTGTCTTCTCAGTTCTACTTGTGAAGTGCAAGTGTATGGTTAAGTGCAATTGAGACGTATGAATTTTATAATTTTATCTTTTATGAATTAAGTTGCCTAAGAATAGGAATAAAGTAATTGAATGCTAACTAGCTAACACTTAACTAATCCTATCATAGGCATCCATTCCCACTTTACATACACATGCTAAATATGTTATAGTGCAAATGGGTTACCAAGCGTTAAGCACTACTGGGGTTACTAAGCATTAAACGTATGCTCAAAGTGGTCATGCTTTTATTTGCTATTTAATCGATATTAATTGCTTAGTGAAAATTCATTAAAATAGATTGCATGAATATTAAAGGCATAAGGAAAGCATTAATCTATTCCAAGTGTTGCAAAGTTTGATTAGAAAAGTTTTTCTTTATTGTTGTTTACATTGAGGTGATAAGGTACATCATAGCTTGAATAATGATCCATACACTTCTTTGACTCCTACTGTGGGCACTTAGAAAATGTTCTAACTTTGGCAAAAATAAACTGCAAGAGCTTCGCTAATAACTAATGGAAAAGATGGATGAATCAGGCATCCAAGTGTTGTATTTATAGGTCAGCACACATCTCATGATATCAGATATTCGATAATGCATCATGGGCTCCGATATTGGGGCCTACCAAAAAAATGATTCATCATACCCCCATGACTAAATAAAAACTCGTTCTTGTGTGAAAAAAGGAGAAACAAGTTCTTTACAAAATATTGGGAATGCATGGGATTATTGACTAATTAACTGACACAAAAACTAACTCACACTAAACAAATAGATGCTAAGTGCCTAAGTGTATGAATTTACAATATTTTATAAAATTTGGTGTTCATGACAACTAAATTGAACACCCTGGCAAAAGTTGACATCCACACTTCTCTTGGTAGCTTCAAATGAGGGAGAAGATTAAATGGTCCTAGAGAGGTTTCATTGCATGGCTTTTGTTGCTGTTAGGATTGTTCAGGCTATCAACTCCTTTCCACTCTATTTTACTTATTTATCAGTTAGGATAGTTCTACTTTCAGTCCATGCTTACCTTTTGGTGCCATCTATGATCACAATAGAATCAAGGATTAGCATGCGATGTGTAACTTATAACATATAGGTACATTGTCTCTCTTGGATAGTTACACTTGGCTAAGTTGTGATTATGGTAGATTGATTATTTTAATATTGTTTGATTTCTATGGCTACTAGAGTTTTTTGGAAGTGCTTAACCTCATAAATTGATGATTTTAATGTTATTTCATTAGTTAAACCTTTGTGGGAGTTGGAAAAGTTTCAAATTTTTTTTGTCAAAAACATGTGGCCCTCATGACACTAGAAGTGGATGGTTTTGATCTAGACTAAGGATGGAATTTATTCGGTCATCTTAACCATCAGATCCATAGGGGACTTCATGTAACCATGATTTAGGACTCCATTCCATCTTCTCTTTCATCCACTGATGCTTCCCATAACTCGCCTTACTACTATGTTTTCATGGTTTTGTTCAATGTTTTAGTTTGATGTGTCAAAATTCTTAGGTAGGTTCTTATGGGATTTAGTCCTTACCTTTCCACAACCATTAATCAAGCATGGGGCCCATGGACTCTTTGGTTTGAAGAAATGTAAGGGCATTATGGGCATGAGCTTGCTTTGGAAAGGACCCACTTGCATACCTCTTGGTTGGGCTATTTAAGTTTTTTATCCTTAGGAATTTTTGTGATCAAATCCTTTGTGCATCCTATTGATGACATCCAATTGTGCACTTCTTCAAAATGTTCTTTAATGAAAAACTATTTTTGTTATGAATTATCTAACCCTCTTCAAGCATGTCATTGTGTTCATGGCTTTTCTAGATCTTTAAGAACTTTAAGTTGTGTTAAAACTCTTTTTTTTTCATTATCTTTAATGTTAACCATGTTTTAAGCCCAAAACCTTCTAGAGCCATAACTTTCCAATTGCTTGTTTGATTTACCTCATTTTTTAGTCCTACCACTACTAGAGGTAAGTTGCATTGATACTATTAGACCAGTCCACCCCCTCAAGATGCAAGAATGCTCTCAAAAATCAATCATCATTCCTTAAAGATAAGAAAAGAGAAGCAGGAAGTGAGAAAGGGCCTTAGTTAGAGGGAACCTTTAGGCATGGGTAATATGCCTTTCTAGTCCCATAACTAGTGCTTGTAGCTCGTTATTGAGTTTAAGGGGTGTGCTTTAAATTCCTATCATTTTTTTTTGGATTTTATGTTTTTATGATTTTTGGATGGAAACCACACCATGCAAAGACTTTTAGCTTCCTATTATTGGTTGACAGTGGAATGGTGAGAAATCTATGAGAACACTCAGGTAGTCAAGAGGGTATGAAAGTCTAGAGAGTATTGAATCTCCTTGAAGTCACACTCTTATTAATCCATTTAATCCTTCCCAAGTTTGGAAACTACCAAGGTCACAAATTCATTAAAAGTTTTATCAAGGAAGGGATCTGATATTTCCAAAATAAGGAACACCATAGAGTTTGTGAATGGGTGGATGATGTGGACTCATTGCCTATTTCATTCAAAAGAAATCATGTCTTAGTTATCAGTACAAAAATTAAAAGATAGAATTTAGACATTAGTAATCAAACAACATTATAGTACAAACTACCATCAATAGCAGCCATAGCTACATTGTGTCCTGTTGGAAAGAAAAAAAAACAAGATAAAACAAAAATAAGAATAGCATAAAAGAAATTCAAACAAAACAACGTAAAATATAGAAGAAATTGTAAAATATGTAAGAAAGAGAAAAACATACTAATGATGTTGTCATACAAAAAATGGTGTAAAATAAAAAGATGTGAAAAAAAAAGAAAAAAAAAGTGTAAAACAAAAAAGTGTAAAAATTGAGGAGCAACTTTGTATGATCAAAATGGATGGCCATCTCCCCCACGACTGAGTTGAAAGGAGGAGATTCAAAATATTGAGTGTGCTTGTACATTTGAGGAGGTGTTGTGGTCATTGGCTATCTTAAGCTCATGGAAAGATTTGATTTGTTGTATGTTGATCAAAAATTTCTTATTTGGGCTTTCAGGTTTGTATATCAACATGGCCCCAAAAGGAAAGGTTTCATAGATGATGTAAGGTCCTTCCCACAATGTTTAGAACTTAGTTCTTTATGGTACATGTGTGGGGTTCTAGTAAAGGACCTTGTCTCTTGGTTGAAATTTTACTTTCCTTATTTTGAGGTCATGGAGTTGCTTATTGAATGCCTTGTGCAACTCATTAGATGATAGGGCCACCAATTAATTCTCATCTAGCAAGTTGAGGTTCATTATTCTTTCTTTTTGTGCTAGACTTAGGTCAAGGTCAAGATCACAAGTTGTTAATAGTGTACAAATCTTGCATTGAATAGAAAGAGTTAGCAGTTTTCTGTACACTAGCTCATAGGGAGAATAACCTACAGGGAGTTTCTAGGTGAAGCTATAGGCCTAAAGGGCATTGTTGAGTTTCGTGATCTAGTCTCTCCTATATTTTCTAATTTTTCTTTTTAAGATCTTAGTTGTTTGTATGGTTGTATGGTTATTATGTTTTTAGGCCTATGTACACGGGAAACCAAGATGAGCTAAAGAGGATAAGGAATGTACTATCCTATTGCTAAAAGGAGGAGGTCATCCACATGTCTTCAAACAAACATCCAAAGAATGTGGACAAGGACCTGATTTGGGGTGAACTGAAAGAAAATTCAGAAAGATATCTTCAGAAATAGCAAGACATCTTTCCCTAGCCAAAGACATCTTTCATGAGGCAACGACATGTTTACAGAATGCAGACCAAATCTAGAAAGATGTCTTATAAAGTAGAGACTTCATAAAGACCTCTTTTAGGAAACAAAGACATCTTCCTAGATTTGAAGACAAATTCAAAGAGACATCTTAGGCAAAAGAAAGATGTCTTCCACAACTATTAGTGACCATTAGCTAGCCATTGCAAAAGTTTTGAAAAGGATTTAGCAACACAATAGCTATAAGAACACTTCATGTGCATTGGAGAAAGTTCAAGCATTATTGTATTCATTGTACAATCATTTGTAATCATTAAATTCTCTGTTGCTCCTCATTGTCTAATCATTTTGGCTTTGTAAAGTATGTTGTACCTAAATATGAAAGGATTAGCAAATTGAGTTGCAATTATTCATTATAATTTCTGTTCATGTTGTCTTGTGGGGTTGATGTGATTGAGCTTGTTAGGATCCTGCAGGATTTAGTTGTTGGTGCTATGGTATAACACTTTGGTGTAGAGCTCAAGATTGTAAAGGTTGTGGAGCCTTGAAACCACATTTTCAAGCTTGATGAGACCATGTGAGGTTGAGTGATTGGTGTTGCAGTATAATACTTTGGAGTGGGGCTTGATGACTATACAAGGTCTAGTCCCTTCAATCACATTTTAAGAGCAACAAAGTTCAGTGGTGTGCTTGCGATCTATCCTTTGAGTGTGGAGTACCCACATTGGGGAACCACATAAATATGTGTGTGCACTTTGTTTTATAAAGGTTTGATTAGAAAAACTTGTTCATCCCCCCATTCTAAGTTCTATGATCCATAGTTAGTTTATGCTCAACCCCAAAGCATTGCATGAATTTCTAAAAGGTAGTGCCTGTAAAGTGAGTACCATTGTTAGAAATAAGTGCACATGACATACCAAACCTGTTTACAACATGATGTTGTATAAACTGAGTAGTTGTAGAGGATGTATAATTGGTGACAGTTGCTACTTTTGCCCATTTCATAAAATAGTCAACAACGACTATGATGTATGCCTTTCCATTTGACATGGAATTGATGGGACCCATGAAATAAATTCCCCAAATGTTGAAGGATTCCAATGGTTGGATCTGCTATTGAGGACCATCCATACAAGTAGTCATTCCACCATCATGTTGGCAACATTCATAAGAGTGGGCAAATTGGTGAGCATCGCTAAAGAGTGTTGGCTAATAATACTCTACCATTAAGATCTTAATGATCATGCATCTCTCAACATAGTGGTCCCCAAAAGGACCCTCATGAGCATCCTAGAGAATACACAATTGGTTAGCATTAGGGACATGCCAACAAACCAAGGCATCAGTGCACACCTTGTAAAGATGTCCATTGATCTACATGAAGTGTTTGGCCTTATGAAGAAAATGTTGTTTCTTCTTGTCATCCAACTCTTTTGGCATAGCCTAAGTGAGAAGATAGGTGAGAATGCCATCATATACTAGTTAGGCTCATTGGGCTCTTCTTCTTTCTAGTGTTCCATCTCAATTGAAACAAGTGATCAACAACCACATTCTTGATTCCTTTTTGATCTACCATCATAAGTTCAAATTCCTACAAGATAACAAGCCATTGTATGATATGGGGGTTCAACATTGGTTTATTCATGAGGAAGTGGATTGCACTATGGTCTATGTGCACAAACACCTTGTATCCAAGCACACAGTACCTTAATTTCTCCAAGGAAAACACCACTTCCATCAATTCCTTCTCTATTATGATGTAATTCAACTATGCACCCACAATGCTTTGGCTCATGTAGTGGATTAGTAAGGATGTTTTTGATCATCCAATTGTGTGAGAATGGCTCTCAAAGCATAATTGATGCATCTGTCATGATGTGAAATGGTTTGGACTAGTTAGGTGCTTGTAGAATTGGAGTTTCTACAAGATTCTACTTGAGTTTCTAGAATGCATTCTTAGATTCCTCAGTCTAGAGGAATGGATCATCCTTCTTTGTTAGCTCCACCAATTGTTTAGC
Organism: Gnetum montanum; assembly: GCA_015680685.1. Lineage (NCBI taxonomy): Eukaryota > Viridiplantae > Streptophyta > Gnetopsida > Gnetales > Gnetaceae > Gnetum > Gnetum montanum. The sequence continues at coordinate 75,272 of MNCI01025054.1, forward strand.
AATCTTAGAGAAATTCTCTATGAATCACTAGAAGTAGTTAGTGTGACCAAGGAATGATTGAACATCTTTGACAATTTTTGGTTGGTGGGTAATTCTTTGGATGATCCTTATTTTCTTAGGATCCACCTCAATCTCTTCTTTTTTAGATATTCTGTGATCAAAATAATGCCTTCTTGGACCATTAGGTGGCTTTTCTACCAGTTGAGCTGAAGGTTTGTCTCCACACACCTTTTTAGCACTTACTCAAGATGATCCAAGGCTTGCTTAAATGTAGCCCCATAGGTGGAGAAGTCATCCATAAAGACTTCCACCTCACTATCAATCTGCTATGGAAAGATGCTTAGGACAAGGTGTTGGAAGGTTGCAAGAGCATTGCATACAACAAATGACATCCTTTTGTATGAAAAAGTTCCCTAAGAACTTATGAATGTGGTTTTGGCTTGATCCTCGAGTGCAATTTGAATTTGGTTATAGCCACTATAACCATCCAGAAAGGTGTAAAAGAAATGCCCAGAAATGATGTCCAACACTTGATCCATAAATGGCAATGAGAAATGATCCTTATAAGTTTCCATGTTTAATAGCTTGAAGTCAATACATACCCTCAATTTGCCACCTTTCTTTGGCACTATCACTAGTAAGATAGCCCACTCACTATTTGCAATGGGATAGATGAACCCTACCTTGAGGAGTTGTTCAATCTTCTTCTTGATGATCTACTTTTGTATGGGGTTCAATCATTACTACGGTTGCCTCTTTGGCTTCATGGAAGGATTTGTACAGATGTGATACTGGCATATCCTAGGATTAATCCCAGTAAGTTTAGGATATGACAAAGAAAATGCTATTGGAAATTTTTTGACCACCTTTAACAACCTCTCTTTTTATTCAGGACCAAGACTGGAATTGATTATTATCAATTTTCCATTGTTCAAAAAAGCATATTCCATGTTGGTAGGTATAGTTTTTAACTCTAGGGACTCCTATTTAAAGCTCTTAGGGATTTCTAGCTCCCCCCAATAAGTGTCATCAAGTTCATTAGAGAGTTGGAAATGAAATTGCTCCAGTTTAGCCATGCCTTCAACATAGACACTTGTCAAGCTCTTAGTTGGTTCCATGCAAAGTGTTAAGCTACTATTAGGATTAGTTGTCAGGCACTGGCTACATTCCTATTTTGTGGCTACTGCATACATGAACCTTTGAATTTCATAGACATTTGCATACTATCTACATGTTGTGATGAATGTACTTTTTATGGATAATAGTTTTTGCACATAGTTGCACCTTGTGTCACTATACATGATGCATGGAACTCTCTTCTTCTCTATCTTTCCAAATGCATTTTTCTTGAAAATCTTTAAAGAGAGGTTTCTAATTTCCAGTTGTGCATCAATGATACTCAACCAAGCCCTTTCCATGATGATTGGGAAGTCCTCCTTGTAGTTATCAACATGGATCACCAGGAAATTGATAGGATAAGACCGCCCACAAATGGTGGTCACAATGTTCTCCACTGCCTCAAAGGATTAGTGATAGACTGATCTGCCACCTCAAGATGAATGTTTCTCTTCTTGATTGGAGCCAAGTTCTAGGCTTTGTACATCTCATGAGAAATTAGATTTACACTAGAACCTGAGTCCACAAGAGCCTTACAAGGCTCATTCCCAACAATTTATAGGTAAATAAGGAGACTCCTAGGATCAAATCTTTCCTTGGGAAGATGCCTAGCCTTAATTCAATAAGTTATCGCATGAGTTAAGATGATGGTATGCACTTTAGGAGGTGTTTAGTTTGAAGGGGACTTGAAGGATGTAGATGTAGAGGATGAAGGAAAAGTAGGACTATTAGTTATGTATGTCTATGTGGGCTTTGTACGATTGTTAGTTAGGAAAAATGGTATTTTTTAGGATTTTTTTTGAACCACTCAGCTAAGGAGCCAACTGTAAGTTAATAGTCCTTGTGGAATTATGTTGCTGTAGCTGAGCTAGAATTTCACCCTGCATTGATGGAGTAGGTGTTAATTGATTTCAGGACATAGGGACATGTGTAGAAGGATGATGAGGGTAGTGAGGAAATGGGGATTCCCCTCTTGGAGATTGGGCTCTGTAGTATTCAAGAGGGTAGCATGATTGGAAGAGTCACATGGAGAAATGGGTTGCTACTACTGATAAGGTTATGGTGGAGCTCCACTTGAATAGTAGGATTGTTGTTGATGGAAGAGCCTAGGATTGCCTTGAAGATAAGGCAACCTTATGGATGCTTCCCTTTTTTCTAATCTAGGATCAAGAGCATACTGCCCAGAATCCTGCAAGTGTGACACAATGGGGCAACATCCCTTAGGATGTTTGTAGTTGCAAATGTCACACCTATCATCATTCATCTAATTTAGACTTCACAACCTCCTCCACTCTAGCAACCTTGCCCTTATCCTTATGGTAGACACATTTAACTTCCTTCCTTCTCCTGCAATCATAATCGCTACTTTGCTCTTTGGATTCCTTTGCTATTTTTAGAGTGGTTTGGAATTTCTCATCTAAGGAGTCCCACATTTTATCTACCTTGGCCAAAATTTTAGAAATAGATTTTTGAATCAACAAGGTTTTTCACTGGACCACCTCATCAAGTAGTGCCTTCTCATTATTGTCAAAGAACTAGAGCTTCCTTTTGTAGATGGAAGGATCTCAGTTGTACTCCTCTACACTTTCCTATTTTTTCAACTCTCCTTATTCCTTGGAAACCTACTCTATTAGACTTTGAATTTGATGGGCCCTTAATTTTGAAAGCCTTCCTTGGGCATAGATCCTAAGAGTTCTCCTCATTTCTGTGCAAAGCCCATCTAAGATATGGTGAAGCTGCTCCCTTTAAGAGTAGCCATGGCCAGAACATCAGTGCAAGAGAAAGTAGTACTTGCCCATGGCTGCATCCAATGGTTCATGTGTTTCTTGTTTCCAACCTTGGATCTTCTTCCTTAGGTTGGACACTTGGAAGTACGTTTGATACTTGTCATTGAAGAGTTCAAGCATTGTACTTCATTTGTGGATTGATTCCAACTCTAAAGATTGGTACTAGCTTTCAGCTTCTTTGATGAGTGTTCGTGGGAAAAGCTTTAATTTCTACCATTCATTCTCTACATTCTATGAGATGTAGGCATCATGAAAGGCCTGAAGATGATTTTGCAAATATGAGTTGTATCCTCCTTCGAACTTAGGGATATTATTCATATCCAACTACTTGGTTCAATTATCTTTCACATTCCTTGTTAGAATTCTCACTACCTCTGCATTGTTTAGCATGTTTTGGGTTGCAAGCAAAGACTCATGATGATCATAGCCTCTATGATGGCCATGATGGCCATGATGTCCTCTTCTATCCCTTCTTTCATGATGGTAGGTCTCCCTTGATTACCCATGCCCTTGATCTTGACTATTTTTGTGGGCCTTATGATCATCTCTATTCCATCGATCACCTCCATCACAGTCATGTTCTTTGTGGCTTTGGTTGGAGCTAGAAGAGGAAGAAGAGGATGATGAAGGTGAATAGGAAGGAGGACTAGCATCACCATGGTGCTTGCCACCCCTTCTTTTATGGTCATGTCCATGATCATCATTGTGATGCTTTTCCTTGTTCCTACCATGAGTCCCATCTTGGGATCCCCCATGAGTATGGGACCCTTTCTTGCTTGAACTAGGATTGTTTATAGTGAACTATAAATTTTAGTTCAAGCTACCTTCATCAAAACCAAGGGGAGGAGACTTCATGAATTGAGACCTCCCAAAATAGCAATCCTCATTATCTTTTTTTTTTCCTAGAAAGAACAATGGGTTATTAAACCATTTCCCCTTCAAAGATTCATAGCACCTCTCCTATTGCCTTTGCATTATGCCTTAGTGGGATGGTTGTCCTGATAGTCATGGTCCTGCATAACATATTCAACATTGAGCCCTTGGGTACCCAACCTTGTAAGTGTTTGGTGTAGCATTGTAAGAACTAATTGATTAGGCGGCAACACAATGTTTCCTTCCATGTTCCTCCATCATAACTATTCATTTTGATGTAGGATGAAGGTGAAGTCTAGCACATACTCATCGAGATGAGTGTATACCACTCTACATTATTTGGATAATGGTGGATTTGATTGTTCATTCCTTTGTTGATTGGATGTATGCTTGAACCTTGGTGAAGAATCATCCCTATGAGAAGAAGATGCTTTTAGATTGGAAGAAAATATTAGTGTGTATTTACAACTCTTATTACTATTTTCAATGATTGCAACTTTAAGGTTCATTATAATGATTTTGAATAATTTTCACTAAGTCCTAAATAGTGCACGTAGCTAACTAAAGTTCTTAGTAATGGTGCCAATGATGAGTAACGAGTAGTCCCTACATCCAACTATACAAATCACTAGTGTTCACTTAGCAATTTGATTCAATTCCATAGACTTTAGCTCTCTAAGTACACCAGTTTCTAGGAAGTGAATCTAACCATTGTAATCATTGTCTTCTCAATTCCACTTATGAAGTGCAAGTATATGGTTAAGAATAGGTACATTAGTGCTCAAATAAAGATTTGTAAACTTCTTTGACTCATACTATGGGCACTCAAAAAATATTCTAACTTTGGAAAAATAACCTATAAGAGCTTGCTAACAACTAATGGAAAATATGGATAATTGTATGCCTAAGTGTTGTATTTATAGGCTGGCACACATCCCATGATATCAGATATCTAATAATGCATCATGGGCTCTAACATTAAGGATCTAATATCAAGCCTACTAAAAAATAATTTATGAATCAGTAATTACTTAAACTAATCCTATTACATCTTGGTGTTGCATGCTCACAACTGTGGCTTCTTTTTCGGTTTCTAGCATATCTTGGAAGGATGCATCATTCCCTAATATTTACTATGCCTAATCTTCATCTTCTCTTTGTTGTAATGATATTTGACCACTAGTGGGTCCTATTGATACTATAGGCCTTCTAGGATTATCTTTGACTTGGTACATGCTTGAGACTTCTATATTCCCTCAATTGATGATTTTTGCTATTTACTGTAGATGGCTTATAGAAGGTCTATAATCTTATTGTGTTTGTGGAGCACTTGATCCTAGTCTATTACTATCTAGTGCTGACCCATTGGATCCTACTCATTCATATTTGATGGCTAGAATGTTTACAACTGGTATGGATCTTATAGCTCCCATAGTGCCTATTGGGTTTTCTAGTTGATCTTTCTTAGGAGGCACTAGCTTTGATATCTTAGGGTAGGATCCATTCTAGGATTTGCATAGAACATCATTAGTATAGCACAGAATTCTAACTTGCTTGCATAGTCTTCTTATGATGTAAAGGAATGATAAAGTGAGTTTCCTTGCCTTCTTCTCTTCAAATCTTCTTTAGATTTCTAGAAATAGTAGATGATCCATGTTTGCTTGGAATTTTCTCATAAGGATGGTGCTTCCTCTTGCAACATAGGTGAAAATCTTATTTAATCTCTTGGTAGGAAAAATATGATAAGTCCCAATCTTGAAGTATATCTTTTATTCAATGGAAAATCCACTATATTCTTTGTCTACTATTTTGTAAGCCCTCTATAATCATAACCTCTTTGCATTAGTGTCAAACCTTATGGATATTTGTGCAATGTTTGCTTCAACATTTGGAAGATTCAGTGCCTTTGCATTTGCTTCAACTGAATAAGGAACTTTGTGGGTGTTTGCTTCAACTTCAGCTTGTGCAAAATGTTCCATTGTGGGTGCTTGCTGATGAACGCTAAGGGATTGAGCCTCTTGCTCAGCTTCTAAAGTTTATTCTCTAGCTTGTCCTCTTCTTCTAGGTCTTTTACTCCTTTGTTGTGATGGTCCTTTGACCGTGGATCTTTTAGGAGTCATCTGCAATCATAAAGGATCTATTTAAGATTATCCAAGGATTTGAAATAAGTTCCTAATAGTTCATAATCTTTTCTCTATTCCTTAGATTTGATCAAGATTTATCTTTATTATTAATTTGTAGCTTTTATTATGATTCTAGAGTGAGGAAAATTTTAAAAATAAACCCATAATTGCTATATTTTCTAATGTATTATGAATAAGGTTGTTCCTTATGACCTCTCACAATGATTATTTCTTTATTTACATATGTTGGAATGGTTGTTTCAGAAGAATATTTAAGTTTATTAACTTTTATTTAGTTAAAATGTTAGTTATTATAGTTCTTACCCTTGATATATTCTTCCAAGTCTTAGAAACATTTTTTCTTGAATTGCATAAACTATGTGCAATGCTCTCCCCCATGACTAAGTTGATCACCCCGTGATTAAGAGGGTTCCAAAATCATGCAAATTGGAGCTACGATGAGGAAGTTATGAAGCTTGGAGGTTTGGTTGCTAGTGTTAGAAAAATGGTTTGAACTCCCTATGCATCAAATGAGAAGAATGAAAAATTTCTAAATCATTGTGCATATATAAAGATTTTTGTAGTAGTGATATTGTAGATATGACATCATAGCTATGATATTAGAGGGCTAATACATCATAGCTACAACATTATCATTAAAAAAATTTATGATTTGGAGTAATTTTTGATGGAAGAATTGAGTGAAATGAATAGTTTGGATGATGTAGAAGTGGTTGAAAGGATTCTTGATTAAGAATGATGCTCAAAACATGAAAATATAGCATTAAGAGTGTATGAAGGAAGGAATCTTAGGCAAAGTAAGTCGATGAAGTTTATGGGAGATGGTTGGTAGGAATTATTATGAGTATGATTTGATAAGAGTATGTAGGAAAGTGAAAATGATTGTTTAAGTGCTTTGGAGGCACAAGATGATGTGGAATTGATCACCAAGTATGAAGCATAGGAGTTATACAAGTGGGTCCTCCCCAAAGTAGGCTTCAGCCCTTAGGACCCTTGTATAATCACACTTGCAAGTGTCCATAAGAATTCAAGGAGTTGGATGTAAAACATACTTGTCTTCCAAAACACACATGTTAGTATTTCCTTAATAAGAAAATAACATTATATTATACAAAACCATTAAAGTATAATTGTATATAATAGTGAGGTTAAATGGGAGTAGTAGGGATTGTAGAAAATGAAACATGAGGTTTCTTACCATAGGCATAATGAGTTATGGTTAAAGTAATCATTAGCCCTTCCATCAAAAATTCAAACCAAGTCCATACCACTTAGTAGTGAAATCGCATTGTATCATCTCAAAACTGATAGCCACACAATTACCACAATTGTAGGATGTATTACCACTTGGCAAAGAAGTTCAAGAAAGTAGTTTTATTAATAGCACACTTTATTTTTTTAAAGAAGACTTGGCCATTAGACAAAAAAGTGCCTTCAGGCATGGGTAACATGACTTTCTAGTCCTGTAACCAATGCGAGTCTAAGAAACCTTGAAATTTCTAAGAAGTTACCTACCTTCAGGCATGGGTAACATGTCTTTCTAGTGGAAAGCTTAGAAATTTTTATTTTGTGCATTTATTAGGTTATTAATGTGTTAACCTTACCAAAGGACTACCTCTAGGCATGGGTTACATGTCTTTCTAGTGACATGGTAAGGTAGCATTGATTTTAGACATACTTCCATTTCTTGTTAGAACTCAAGTAAATAATACAACTGAACAATAAGATAAGATTGATAGTAGCAGGCTTAAAGAATCCACAAATTCCCTTCATGTCACATCCTTCGCATTCCCACTTGGTTTGTTACTTTTCTATCTAGGCATAATGATCACAAATTTATTTTAGTTTTATTGTGAAGACAATGTCATTATGTCCATGGTAAGAACCTATTATTATTGGAAATGGGTGGATGGATGATGTGGTCTCACTGTATATATATATTTGGTCCTTCAATGATTTGATAACATAGGGTAAATTTCATATTATTGGGACTACATCTTGTCCTATTACTTTGTACTTTATTAGAAAAATCAACAAAAATATGTACAAGAAAGACAATGAAAATTATAGAAAAATGTAGAATGAATTTAAAAGATATTTAAAAGGTGAAAAATAATTAAGAAATGGAAAAAGTATAAAAGAATGAAAATTTATGGAAGAATGTAAAAATTGATAACAAAAGTAAAAAGGTAAAAAGTAGAAAAATGTTAAAGGAAAATTTAACACTCCCATGACTATTATGAGAGGTGGATAATTGGAAGATTAAACAAGTAGTAAACTTCTTGGTAGATAGGGTAGAGTCCTTGAAAGAGTAAGGAAAGTCATAGTATGGTTTCACTTGCTGAATATTGGCAAGAATAAGCTTCTATGGATTTTTTGGATGATAGGTTTGCATGATGCTAGATTTGTATGTAGCATGGACGATGTAGTGCCCCTTCTATAAGGTTTGGAACTTAGCCTTTTATGGGACATGACAAGAATTATAGTAGATGACTCTATCGCCTGGATTGATAGATACTTATCTTATTTTGGTGTCATGCCTACATTCAGAGTACTTTTTATGGATTTTGTTACTCATTTGAGCTACTAATATATTCTCATTTAAGAGATTTAGATTCATTAAGCATTCTCTTTAAGCTAAGCTTAAATCGAGGTCAAGTGTACTAGTAGTTGATAGGGTATTGAGTTGCACTTGGATAGGTAAAGTAGGTAGTTTATCGTAAACCAACTTATACAGGGAATACCCTATAGGAATTTTCCAAGTGGATCTATATGCCTATAGAGCATCGTTAATTTTAGTGCTTCTATCCTTTCTATAACAACTAACTATTTTAGTTGATATTCTTTTGAAATTTAGGTACATCACTTTTGCTTGATCATTTGCATGGGGATGATATGGTATAGTTAGTTTGTGATTCACTCCAAGTTGTTGCATTAGCTTTTTAAATGTATCTCTTGTAAGGTGAGTTCTATTTTCAAATATAAGCATGCATGGTACTCCAAATATATTCACCGTATGTTGGTGAAAGAATTTAGTAGCTATTTTAGCTATGCAATCCTTGATTGTAGTTACTTCTGCTCACTTTATGTAATAATAAATGATTACTATGATATAGGACTTTTCATTTGACATTAGTATGATTGGGCCCATGAAGTCAATTTCCCAAATGTCAAAAGGTTCAAAAGGTTGTATCCACTGTTGTGGTCCTTCATTTCTAGCTATTAGCCCTTCAACACTTTGGCATCTTTTATAAGACTATGTAAATTAATGTGCATTCTTGAATAAGGTATGCCAAAAGTAACATGCCATTATCAATTTCAATGTTGTCCTTCATCTTGCATAGTGACCACTACATGATCCTTCATGTGCATCTTGTAGGATATTTTGTTGACTCTTTTCTCGAACATACCATCTTATCAACCCATCAATGCATGTCTTGTAAAGGTTTTTATTTTTAACAGGAATTTCTTATTTGGTGTGATATGTTATGTAATTAATAAGCCATGACTTCTCTGTTGAGTCTACAACCATTGCATGTTTGGTGAATAAGTTTTCATCAGGAAATTGATCTGATATTAGTTCATCGTTCTCTTGGGGTTTCCATCTAAGTCTTGATAAATGATTTTCTATGACATTTTTAGTTCCTTTTTTTATCAATCATGGTAATGTCAAAATCTTGTAAGATAACTATTCATCTTATCACTTTATGACTAATCGTAGGTTTTTTCATTAGAAATCTGATGACACTATGATTCATGTGGACATAAATGGGATAATCGAGTACATGGTATTTGAATTTTTCAAGTGCATACACCATGACCATAAGCTCCTTTTTAGTGATGGCATAATTTAGTTGTGCCATAGTGATTACTTTGTGCCCTAGAAATTTAGTTTCACCAATGGTTTGACAATCTTTGAAAAGTTTTTAATGAGTCTTCTGTGGTATCATGTATGGATAAGAAATGATCTGAAATATTTGATAGTTTGTGACCTTTGAGTGATATTTTGGATGAATCTAATCTTCTCTAGATTTATCTCTATTCCTTTGTGAGATACTTTATGTCCTAGAACTATACCATCTTGCATCATTAAGTGGCTTTTTTGCCAATTGAGCTTCATATTAGTTTCTACATATCTTTTTAATGCTTACTCTAAACGGTCCAAGGCTTGTTTGAAATTTGGCCCATATGCAAAGAGGTCGTCCATAAAGACTTCTACTCCACTGCCAATTTGCTTCTAAAAGATAATGAGTACAAGTCTTTGGACAGTAGTAGGTACATTCCATAGGTCAAAGGACATTTATTTGTATGCAAATGTTTCCCATGGACTGGCGAATGTGGTCTTTTCTTGGTCTTATGATGCAATGAAGATTTGATTGTATCCACTATATTCATCTAGAAAGTTATAATACTAGTGTCCTGTGATGGGGTTTAGGACTTGATCAACAAATAGTAGAGGAAAATGGTCCTTGAATGTCATCCTATTTAATAATCAAAAATCAACACAAACCCTCCACTTACCACCTTTTTTGGAACAATAACTAATAGGCTAACCCATTCATTATCTACTATTGGATAGATGAACCTGACCTTTAAAAATCTTTCGAATTCTTGCTTCACAACTTCCTTAAGTTTTGGGTTACACCTTCTTTAAATTTGGCGGCATGGTTTGACAGCTGGATTTATATAGATTCACCTTGTGAAATGTTGTGCTATTGCTTAAGCATTCTAAGTCTCATCATTCTTACTATTTTCACTCTCTCATATTTGGGATGTTCATAATGACACTCTAGATCTTTAAAAGTTTTTATTTCTTGCTCCAAGTTCTAAGAAAAATAATCTTTTTCAATGTTGGAAGATGCATAAATCAATTCTAGTCATTTTGTCATAGGACCATGCAAATGCAGTTGGTCATTTAGTTACCACTTCTAATAATTTTCCCTTCTATTCTTTATCAAGTTTGAAATTTATTATTGCCAATTTTTTATTGTTTAGAAAAGCATATTCATGTGTATCTAGTAGGGCTTTCAATTCTAAGGATTTTGGTTCATATGTCCCTTATATATCTAATTGTTGCCTTTTAAGCTCTTCCTCTTGATGTGACTCTATGTGAGGAGGTTATATTTTTAACTATTCTAACTTCTCAATTTCTTTCACATAGGAACTTGTGATTTTATTTAATGGTCCCATGCATATTTTAGACTCTGTTTCTTTTGCAGTAATCAGCCATTTGGTGCCTTCTTGTTGAGTGGCTATTGTATACAAGTACTTTTGTACACACATATCATATATACATCCATTGCATGTTGTGATGGTGTTATTGTTTATGGACCAAAGTTTTTGCACACAATTGCACCCATTATTATTGTATGCAATACATGGAACTCTATTGCTTTGAATGATTTTAACTTCATCTTCCTTGGAGAATTTCAAGGATAAGTCTTTGATGCCAAGCTTAGTATCTACAATGCTAAGCCATGCTCTATTCTTTCTAACATGGATGACTAAAATGTTAGTAGGATAGGACTAGCCACTAATAGTAGTGATAACATCTTCCACTTGTTTAAGTGAAACAATAATGGACTAGCCTGCAAGCTCTAGTTGGATGTTGCTCTTGTTTAGTGGGGGTAGGTTTCATGCTTTGTGGATGTCTTGTCAAATGAGGTTTACTCCTGACCTAGAATCTAAAAGAGCTTTGCATGGTTTATATCTTGCTATTTGAAGGAAAACTAAGGGAATATCAAGATCAGTTTTCCTTTGGAAAGTGCTCCTACTTTAATCCAATGTGTTATTGTTTATGTGAGCATGACAATTATGAATTTCTTTTCTGTAGGTACTAGACACACAGTGTTCCTTGAAGGAGTGTGTGGATGGGATAGAGTTAGGTGAAGTTCCCATCATTCGAACCTTTTTTGGACTTGTATTGAAAAAATGACATTTATTAACTCTTGGTTCATTTACTATTACATCCTCTTATGTAGTTACTACCTTGGTAGCGCTTTTTTATTGTGGTTGTGTTGGTTGCTCTTATTACATGATTGGTAGTGGTATTGGCAATAGGGAGTTACAAGTTTGAAGTGAGGAACCAGCTGCTATTTGAGACATGTAAGAATTGGGATCCATACATGAAGTAGTGGGTTGTTGATATTTTGGTGGATAGTAGTGCGAGGAAGCTTGCACTGAAGTATTCCCTAGAGAGATTGGATGTTGAACATAGTATCCATAAAGATCAAGTTTCTTGTATGGATATTATTGCCTTGGTGGTAATATTCCCCATGCTTGTGGTTGTTACCACTACTGTTAGTAATGTTCCTGTGGTTAAGGATATGCCTCACTTGGATAGTACGTTTGCTGATAGGGTTGTTTGAAGTTATCTTGTGGATAAGGTAATTTTCTAGACATTTATTTCTTAACAAACTTTAGATTAAGTACATTTGCCTTGGACTCTTCTAAGTGGATCATAACAAGCCAACACTTTGCATTTTTTTTCATCTTCTAAATTAGAGTCTATTATTTCTTCTATTACAACAACTTTTTCTTTATATCTATAGTATTCTTGCTCATTTCTTGTTCATTTCTTCTTGTCTTTGCTTTAATTTGGGGCTTGTTTAGTCTTCTCTTCTACTATCTTCAATGCTATAGAAAATTTTTCATCTATAGAATCCCACATTTTATGTACCTTCATTACAATATCATTAACTAATTTCTAAATAGGTAGATTCTTTTGTTGGATTGTATCTTCCAAAGTTTCCTCTTTTTGTGATTCACATATTCTTACATTGCTTTTTCTAATGATGAGATCTATAGTGTATTCTTCAGATGATTCTCTTTTTCTTAATTATCCTTCTTCTTTAGCCACTTAGTAAATGAATCCCTCAATACAATGAGCGACCATATTGAATAAACTACCTTGGGCATATACCCTAAGGGGTTTTCTTGTCTTATTTTGTAGCCCATTGACAATGTGTTGTAGCTGCTTTCTTTGAGAAAATTCATGGCCTGGGCACCTATGTAAGAGTGAATAGTATTTGCTCATTTTTGCATCAAGGGATTCATGTGTCCATTGCTTCTATCCTTGAATCTATTTTCTCAAATTAGATACTTTGGAATAAGTTTGATATTTGTCATTAAAGAGCTCTAGCATGGCACTCCATCTTTGAATTGATTCTAGTTCTAAGGAGCTGTATCAACTCTTTTCTTACTTTATCAGTGTTCTAGGAAATAAATTGAGTTTCTATCAATTTTTTTCAATATTCTACAATGAAAAAACCACAAAAATTTTGGCCTAGCACTTTCAGACAAGATTCAAGCTAAGTCATGCAGCTATCCAAGCATGAATACAACATGACAAAACTTGGAGGCCTTCGAAACAGCCCTCGATGGTTCACGATTCAACAGGAAAGGTCCCCTCAGGACCCACAGGTGACTACATCAACTTCCAGCATCTAGAATCAAAAATTTCAGGCTCAAAATGCTTGGTTTTGGCTAAGTACAGTTTGGTTACATTTTCTTACGCTACACATCGTAAGGATCAGCATCACCAACTTTTGGAGCCCCAAAACTGAGTCAAAACAGGCCGAAATGAAGCCCAAGGACCCCCATGATCATCACCAAGGCCCCCAGCAACTCCCAACCTCTAGAAAATCAAAATCTAGGCCTCAAATATGCCATTTTGACTTGGTGACGCTGGGGTTACTTTTCAAACGCTGCACAGCGTAAGGATCTATGTCACCAACTTTTGGAGCCCCGAAACTAAGCCAAAATAGGCCAAAATCGAGCACAAGGACCCCCATGATCATCACCAAGGCCCCAGTGGCTCCCAGCCTCTAGAAAATCAAAATTTGGACCTTAAAAAAGGTATTTTCAATTGGTGATGCTGGGGTTACTTTTTCAAATGCTACACAACGTGACCAAATAAGAACGGCTCAATTCAAGCACCTCCAGATAGAATTTTGACATGAATTTGACTCCTGGGAGCTAGGAAAAAATTGTACATGTTCACAGGCTTTAGAAAATCAAGATTTGGATTTCAAACATGCCATTTAAGCTTGGTCACGCTGGGGCCACACTTTGGTCACGNACCCATTTTCAGAGTGGATCTACATTCCATGAGTAATGAGGGTTCTTTGTGCCAAATTTGGGCTGATTTGGATGTTTTTTTGGCCTTGTTTTGGTTGATGACGTTGGGCATTACGTTGTGTAGCATTTGAAAAAGTAACCCCAGTGTCACCGAGTGTTTCTGCCCTGTTTTGAGCTCATTTTTGTACATTGATGTTTGTTTGATGTTGCATGATTGCTGCCTACTCTCTAGGATGGCCTAGGTATTCATTTTGACTCCATTTTATTTTTGTTTCAAGCCTGTTTAGTTTGGTCACGTTGTGCTTACATTGTGCAA
>MNCI01025059.1:14654-59653 GCA_015680685.1 Gnetum montanum
AAGTTTATTTAGTGCCATGTGAAGTTGCTCTTACTCCCATTTGTTGTTAGATCTACAAGGATATGGTTACAACCTCATCAACATGATAAAACATACAGAAGCAGCCAAAGAGAATCCACAAATCCCCTTAATGTCATACCCTTTACATTCCCTCTTGGTTCTACCCTCTTTCATCCAGACACAATGATTATGAGGTTATTTAGAGTTTGGATGATGAAAAAGATTGTCATTATGACTAGAGCAAGAACCTCTTATTAATGGAATGGGTGAATGGATGTCATGTTCATAATGTTTGAATAATTAATCCTTGTGACTCAAAAACATAGACACCTCAATAGGAAACACGATAAATAGTGATATTTCATACAAGGAAAATTAAAACAACAACTAGAAAAAATAGAAAAGTAGAAAGAATAGGAAAATGATAAAAAATTGTAAAAAAAAATATTAAAAGCACTTTAAAATCCTAAATATTAGAATGGGTGGTAACCCCCACAACTAAACATTAGGTCATGGCTAGGATTAATAAGTGGATGAAAAAGATCCATGCATGTATGAAATGTTGGAAACCTTTCATGCCCTAGCCACTAGGTGTCGATTGGTGGTGTGGTGGCTAGGTAGAAAAATTGTTGGTCACACACCTAATTGTTATATGTATGGTGGGCTAGGATATGAGCTATGATAACATTATGGATGATTGAACCACAGTTACACCCTTGACCATGAGATGGTAAGCATGGATTCATGTGTCTTCCCACATTTGTAAATTCATTGGTTGGTTGTGGGATTAGAGTACAGATAGATGGTGGCCCTTGTGTAGGGTTAGAGGATGTTGGTTGAGATAGGGAAGGTGATACATTGGATTGGACTTGTGCTGGCTTAGATGATGTGGTGGGTCCATGCATATTTTGCCTTGGCTTATGGCCTTTCCTCCAGAAGGGACATTTCTAGCATTGTGACTAGGACCCACTAGTGTCAACGTGTCTTTGCACATTTGAAACACAAGATACACTAGTTTGTTGATATTGTGATGGCATATAGGGAGGTGGATGATGAGAATATCAACTATAGGTTGGATGATAACAAGAAGAAGGTGGTGATCCTTCAAGGGACGTTATGTATTGATGGTATTTGGGAGAGTGGTAGTGGTGATTTGAAGTAGAGGATGCAGAACTGGTTGGAGAAACATAGTGTTGAACATAATAGTCATGTGTTTTTTGTAGATATGGATGATTTTGTGGTGGCCTCCCCCATGAATATGTTTGTTGCCACTACTATTGAGGATGTTGAAGCTGGTAATAAGTCCCACTAGGATGGTACGATCAGTTGTGGGGCTATCTAAATTTACCTTGTGGAAGAGGAAGTCTCCCAGGCATGTGCTTTTGCAAAAACTTTAGATTTAAGGCAATACTCTTGTAGATGAAACAATACAGGGAATTAACCCTTCATATGGTCATATATGCATAGGTCACATCCATCATCCTTGTCTGTGGTGGAGTCTTTAGCCTCACTTTCATCAGTCACTTTTCTCATTTTCTGAAAAGTGTACTTAGCTATTTCTCAATTTAGTATGCTCTATTAATTATGATCACCTGGCTTGTGTTGCATGAGCTTCTCCATTACCATCTCAACAAGAGTTGTGAGGTTGTCATTTACCCATTTAGACATCCTATTAAACTTTGCTTCTAAATCATCCAGAGACTTCTTTATTGGCAAAGTCTATTTTGGGATCACCTTATCAAAGGTAGTTTCATTTCTCTTACCATAAATTTGGACCTCCTTCAATTGAGGATTTGGGTCCCATTGATGTTTTTCAACATTCTCCCATTTACAAATTTCTTCTTCTTTTGCCACATGCTCTATTACCTCTTTGATCTAATGGGCTAAAAGCTCATATAATTGTCCTAGGACATACATCCCAATGGTTGCCCATGTTGCATTATGAAGCCCATCTATGATGTGGAAAATTTGCTCTTCTTCGGAGAAACCATGGCTTGGGCATTTATTCAACAAGGCATAATATCTATTTAGATCCATGTGTAATGGTTCATGTTGTTCTTGTTTCCACTCTTGGATTTGTCTCCTCAGGTTGGACACTCTCTTATAGGTTTGGTATCTTTCATTGAAAAGCTCTACATTTTTAACCATTGTTAGATTGAATTTGGTTTCAACAATCGATACCACACTTTGGCTCTATCAATTAGTGTTCTAGGAAAGAGCTTAAGTTTTTTCCATCCACTTTCAATGTTATAGTTAGCACAGGCATCAAGGAAGGCTTGTAAATGATGTTGTGGATCTAAATGATAGCCTCCAAAAATTTTTAAAAAATTATTCATGTCAAGCTTAGGTAGTTAACTCTTTTTGTGATGCCTACGAGATATCTTAATGGCCTCTATAATATGAATTAGGCTCTTAGTGGCCAATAGGGGTTCATTGTCATCAAACAAATTATCAGGAAAATCTCTATGTTCATGGTGACTTCTTCGACTTTTCCCATGGGTTTGATTCTAGTTTTTAGTCTAACCCTTTAATGGAGCTCTATCTCTATACCTACATTCATCTTCATTAGAACTAGATGTTGAAGGAAAATAGGAAGATGAGGAACTAGAAGAGTTTCCATGGCTTCTATGGTGTTCCCCAACGTCCCTTAATTTATCATTTCTAGTTTTTGAGGAGTTCTTAGGCCTTGACGCCTCCCCTAGTCTAGGACCTACATCATCTCCTCTAAGATTATCTACCTTAGGTCATTGTAGTCTTTGAGTGTCATCACAGTGGTTATGATCATAAGAAACCCTTTCATAAGGTTGGTCACTCCAATTTTCTTCATCATATATCACATTATTTCTCTGATAAATGTGTTCACTAAATAGTGCATTGTCACTTCCATGTGGAAGAAATATTGTTGTTGGTTTATAGTGTGTGTGATTTAATATTTTTTGAAAGATATATCATTAATACCTTTTATAGTGATTGTGTATAATATAATTAATCTAGATAACTTGCACAATCTTTGGCAACAGTTCCAATGATGAGAAACAAGGTACCTCTATGCTCAACCATACAAATCACAAGTGTTCATGCATGATCTAGTCAAATTCCATGGATGGGACTAGTTGTGGCATCTAGATCGTTATGCTATGATCATAGTTCGCTATCTTTCCACTTGGACTAGTGGTATCTTTATCATGTATGGTTTAGTCCAAAGTGAGGCGTATGATGTTTCCTAATTCTATGCTACTCCTAGTGGCAAAAATAGATAAATTGATTAACTAATGAAAAATGAAAAATAAAGTCTAAATTAACTTATGATGATGATATTCACCCTTAATCATTTTTACACATCTTGGACTTTATGGAGCTACTTCTAGGTTTACCAAGTGTACATCACTGGTTGTGCCAAATGATACATCTTTAGGAAACCAAGTATTTACACTTAAATGCTCTTGATTAAGGCATACACATTTTTCTTAGCAATAGGAACAGTAAATAATAATAAATGGAAATATTTAACTAAAGAAAGTGTTAAATAATTAAATAAAGAAAATTAATCTAAGTGGATTCTACAATGATGGAAGTAATCTTGATCTTTACTGCCAGTCATGTAATGTGTCCATGTACATCACACTTGAACAAAGGTGCTATATGATTACAAACATCACACTATGGGCATGCACTGGGAATAATAGACTTTAAAGAAAAGAAACTGAAAAATAACTTGAAAACTAAAAACTAACTTTTTCTAAGATGTCCCATTTGGAAGCCCAAGTGCAGTATTTATAGGTGAGGTCTAGATGAGGCAACGTTGGGTATCCAATGTTGCTTATTAGCCCCAATGTTAGGTACACGATGTCAGGACTCTGATGTTGCGTATCTAATGTTGAGGCCCATCAAATGACAACTCATCAATAGGTTTCACACTCTATGAAGAAGTCTTAAAGGTTAATGAGATGTCTTGGCTAGGGGTGGAGTCTTTACAAAAGATGTCTAGGAGATTAAGGAGGCATCTTGATTTGAGAGAACACATCTTATGCAGAGTGCTAATGTCTTGGGTAACATGCCTTATGTAGAGTGTTGTGTCTTGGGCAAGATGTCTTAGACCAAGAGGAGACATCTTGAGTAAGATGTCTTGGGTTAGGAGAAGACATATCGGTTAAGACATCTTGGACCATGAGGAGACATCTTGTCTAGGGAGGAGATGTCTTCCAAAAATAGTATACATCTTTGCTGGAAGTTGTGTTTTCATAGAAGATGGCCCAACAAGGCTAGAAATGACTTGTATGGCTAGAGAACCTTCCAAAATTACCCACCCTAATTGTAGAAATAGCTAGGATAAGTTGAAAAATTATGAAAATAGTGGGGAGGAGGTGAAAATTCCATGGAAACATCTAAGAACCCTCAAGTTGAGTTGAGGGTAGGTTTCTAGATTTCATATCTTCTTATTATTAATAAATATGGATTTGTCATGCTTGTAACAATGTGAGAAAGAGTTGTAAGATGAGATTTCTTACTGAGAGCTCTTGAGTTGGAAAGAGCTTGGGCAAGGTATGGGAGAGCACATTAAGTAAATGCATAGAGGTTGTAGCTTCAAGGTAAATTTTGTAGACCTATATGTTCTATGCTTTTTTGTAAGTTCAAATCTCATTTCTAGGTTATGGAAGAATCTTTCTATTAGTTTTCCTTTGCATTGAGAATAGCCATTGTATGATTGTAGAGCCTCATGCTATGTAATATCATTTGAGTGTGAAAGATTTTGGATGTTTGTGGGTTTTGAGAACATGATTGTAATCATCTACTTTAATTAATTGAAGATACCTAGTTTTCTCATTTTCTAGAAAATTAATTATCTTTTCATGGGATCTAGATTTGGTATTTAAAGGCAATTACTTAGTGAAGTGAACCTGATCTAGCATTATTAGTATTAAAGCTAAGATTTGTGTTTATTATTACTGGGAATTGATTAAGGATTTTTTCAATTTCAAATGGCATCCAAGAAGAAATAGGTACAAGTCCTAATTAGAGACATGGAGAGTATGAAGTCTACCTTCCAAATGATGGTTTCTTGATTGGATGAAATCAGTGAAACACCTCCAAAATTTTCATGTTTTAATCATCTTTCATCATGTAGCCTTCACCCCATAAAACTTGAGGCAAAACTTCATTGTGAATGTGATGTAAATTTGATTGAAATCAATGAATTTGATGTAGCCTTCACCCTTGATTGGGTGTATCCTTGTTACTATTTATACTAAATTGAATGGCCATGGGGATTTGGCACTTTCCATACATAGTAACCCTCCAAATCAAGCACCCATCTCACCTATACATGGTAGAAATTTGCAGCTAATCTATTAGCTGAATTACATCCAATTTACAGCAAAAAATAAGGGCCAAAATCTATAAAAATTAGCCTCCAACACCATTTGCAGGTTTCAAACTTTGGCATTTTGAGCATTTTAGCATTTTTGGCACCCAAGAGCTTTTGCAAAATACTTGTGAAAGTGTAACTTCTTATAGCCTTCTAGTGTGAAACCCTTATAACCTTGTTATTCCCCTTGATTTTTTTGAGTTTTTGGTTTCTACACTACATTCTTGGGATTCTCAACTCCCAACATGGAGCATTTTGACAACTAAATCCTTCAAATTTCTCAAAACACAAACCNGGTTTGATAGCATCAAGAGTGGTTAAGCATTTGGATCATGAAGTGAATCATATCAACTTTAATGGACTCTAAACCCTCATCCAAGTAAACCCCCTTTACTCTTCCATGGGTAACATTTGTACACATCTCCTGAATTCATTCTTTATTTGAAATTAAGTTTTTTAAGATTTCATTTTTTATGTGCAATCTACATTTGCTTTCCAGTTTTTAGATTTCCATTTTCTTTGGCATTATTCATTTTGCATTTCATAAGTCCTTGGGTGATCTACCAGACCATCTAGGGCATCTTGGATCCCATTTTTTGGAGGCCTTTGGGATTTAGGATTAAAGTTGTGCACTGAGATTTTTAGTTTTCTATTGACTAAAATTTTCAATCACTATAGTTTTTGGTGCTAGAAGGAGGGCTTCCACCTGATTTCTATGTTAAAATTTGCTTCCTCATAGCCAATGTTAACCTTGAAGTTGTAATATTCATTTTGTAGTGAAAACCTTTGAATGTAGTAGATTCCATGTGCATAGCTTCCACATAAGCAAGTGTATGGCTAGCTTCCATATGGCTAAGGGATGTTGTAGAAGCTAGCCACAACCTTGATTACAAGGCATACAAAAACCAACACACATGAAGGGACAAAGAGAGAGGTAAGTAGAATAGTGTAGCCATAGCCACCATAACTAAAGAGACCAAAGCTACTAATAAGGATCTAAGGCCAACCCATCTAAAGCCCCTACTAACAACTGAAACAACCAATCATCAACTTTTGAGGCTACTACATTGACTACTCTGAGAACAAACTTTGAGTAGAAGGATAGGACAAAGTATACTAGTTTACCTTTGAAGCCATCTGAATTATTGTATCAATTTTTGAAGAGTGGACATCTATAATACAAGAAAATGATTGAAGCTACTCAAAAGAAGCATAAGCATCGATGCAAAATAGGCAAAGAACCCACTTGAGTGACCAAAGATGACCCTCAACTGCCTAGGTACTCTAAACTAGATCACTTTTTCCACTACCACCAACTACCTAGTCACGATACAAACTTTTTCCTTACACTATAAGATGACCTATAGAAAATTATAGACAAGGGAAATTTGGTCTTAGGCACATTAAACCTAGTCTAACCATAGAACTAGTTGATGTAGGTATATAAGGACCCATTGAACACTAATAATAGCTCTTATGTTATATCGGTGTTCAACATGAATGATAATTAGAGACCAGCGAGGGAACCATTCATGATCTGGGTGCCCCTCATGATGAAAGGGCCTCTTCCACCAACTCAAGACCCCCATTTTTCATAAGAGTACCATTACAAGCAACTCCAATGAAGCCTTTTATCATCAAGGTACCCTAGCCCAACATAACCCAACTAGCCATAGCCTAACTGACCATCATAACCACATAACAACCTCATGTGATAGCCAATGCTCTAACCCCTTTCTCATGATCATCAAGTGATAACAAAAAGGCTTCAACCAAGTAGAGGAAGAAGCATAAGAAAAAGCCTAACAACAAGGGTAACATGAAAATTGAGGCATGGAAGAAAGTGAACCCACCAAAGCCCACTCTCATATTATCTATACCCATAACCTTCTCTACCTAGTAGACCTTGACTAGTAAACCACAAGAGGACCCCAAAATCTAAAACTAGAAGAAAGAAGAGAGATCCCAATAATAACAACCTAATATTGAGGTCTGCATCTTGGCATGCATGGAGGAAGTAAAGCAAAACCATGGTGACAAGCCCACTACCAATAACAAGAACTTCCTTAGTGTAATGGAATAGGTCGAGTAGTCCCTCAAGCAAAAGAACACAACTTTGAGCTTGTATGACCTGATCATGAGTTTTGTCATACATTGTGAGGCACTAGTAACAACGTTAACTTCCATCCCTATTAATAAGGACATCCTTGCTAGTGAGAAATCCATCCATGCAATAATGGTTTCTTCTTCACTAAGGGAGAAGAAGTCAACATTGATAGTATCTTGTGATAGCAAAATCAAGGCCAACCCCAAAAATGACAAGGTAACTAGGGCTTCACTTTTCATCATGATTTGGATGGAGAAATTTAAGGTGCATTGGGTCCATGTTGAAAATGATGCTGCAAATAACATTATTCCATGCACCTAGGCTTAACTGAGTAAATATAACATATAATTGTAGCTTTGAAGTCCTTCAATGGATCAAAGATTGCTATCAAGGGGTCTACTCCTTGAACTTGTGGTATGGGAGCAATTCTCCACAACTGTAAATTTCTTGGTCGTGGAGGAGATGCCAGGATTTAACCTTATCCTAGAAAGACCTTGGTTGGCTTAGTTACGGGCTATGTCTTCACTTATCCACCAAGAGATTCACCTTTTTTACAAGGGAGGTGAAATCATCATTCATGGTGATAGTGTAGTTCCCCTGGCTATCAACAACATAGATGTAGAGAAGGGGTCTAAAGTGGAGTTTCAAGACGAAACTCCTGGCCATGAAGTGTAGCAGCCTGAAAAAGCAAAGAAAGCCAAAAGTGAGAACAATGAACAATGTGACACACTATTGGAAGAGCTTCCCTTGAACATCATTAGTGAAGGGGATGGGGAATACAAACTTGTGCAAAGAAAACCTTACATGTTTCCTAACCTATCAAAGATTAGGAAAGGATTGCAAAAGTGAGGTGCATCCTTAATCCTTCCATGCTATGCCCTTGTAGCATTTATAGCCATGCACTGATAGCTAGTTAACCTAAATTTCCTTCATTGCTTATTAAACATTTATGTTAGCATTATTTTTTTCTTTTTTTTTCTTTTGGATTTGTTTTAGCCTTTTTAGCATGTAGCCTAGAGACTTATGTTCATTTGCATTTCTATTTATTATGGCCTTTTTCTTTTTTTATTTTCCTTATTTAGCATGATATAAACTAGAAAACACATAAAAAAATTTTAAAATAGAAAACCACAAAAAAATATGAGTTTCTTTTCAATAAGGGCCTGCTATGGCCTAAAACTAGAGATTTCACCTAGCTTGCCATGGCCTAAAACTAGCAATGCAAACACAGTAATGGCCCACCATGGCCTTAAACTAGCCAAACACTTAAATAACTTGCACCCACTATGGCCTATAACTAGCAAGCATCTCTTCTATCCTATTTACATTTAGCCTATAATCTCATTTTTTAGCCATTTAACTTTATAGAAAAAATCAACATAACCATTTACAACATTTATATCACTAGGATAATATATAGCAAAAACTAAAACCAAAAATTTAAATTTAAAGATGTTTAAAACATACATAGCCATACCCACACTATGTGCAAAATGTCCATAATAATAATAATAATCCTTAACATATTCTTGGTTAATAATAGCCATAAACAAAAGGAAAAAACACCATGTAGCCAACAAGCTAAAATGAATAGATGGAGGATGATAAGGAACATCTATATGAGGAAGTGGTGGGTCATCCCCACCCTCATTGCTAAAATCACTGATGTCTCCTAATGCCTAAAATATTATAACATAAAACTATTTAGTAACCAATACCCAAAACTATAACTTAAATAAGACCAAAATAAAACTAAAACATAAAATACATAAAAAATATGTGGAATTTGACTCCATAACCTCTAGGGATATATGTTAAATACCATTCTCCAAATGATGGAGAATTTGATCCTTCATCATATTGGTCTAATCAATATTCCCAAGATTAACATCTATGAGGATGTTTGTCCTATGCACTTTGGTCCAAGTAGGTAGTTCCTGAGTGATGGTAGCCATAGAAGACTCACCTACAATAGTGGTGATTTAAGGGGTAGGACATTTTTCCATCATGAGAGTGCTCTCAAAGAGTTGGTAGGCACTCTCCACTTGAATCCCCTAAATGAATAGCTCTCTCTTGCACTGTTCAATGTACTCCTCTTTGAGACACTTTAAGTAGGCCTCTCTATCAACCTTATATTGTCACTTGTAGTCCTTTTGTATCTTATTCCACTCTAGGATCCATGCACAATAGTCTTTTGTATCCTTATCCTTTTGAAAGATGAGATCCATCTACATCCCTTGCTCCATAATTTCCCATGAGAGTGCCACCTTGTCATGGATGGTATGCGAGTAGTAGGTCCATGTGATCTCTCTAGTCTGCAAGTACTCTAAGTTAGCCACTTGGGCTTCCACAAAGGCCTTGTGTTCTTAGAGTTTCATGATATTCTTAGCCTACCACTGTCTACTCCCTTAAGGCCACAACCTGCTTCCATAGGAATTCATTGGACCTCTCCATCTCCCATGAAGTTTTTGCACATGGAATCACTAGATTAGTAGAAATTTTGTACAACCTTAAGGGTACACTCTGTACATTGAAGGAAAGCTTTGACAAGGAGTCAAACTCCATGTCTCGTCTAGGGTCCCACTCCACAGATGGCACTGTAGATAACACATAACCATAAAATACAATAGTTTACAACCTAAGATAGCCACAACATAAACACAACCTATAACATAGCAAAATAACTAAGGCATAGGAAATAAAGTTCTTACCTATTTCAAGTGCAACTTGTTGCAATTAGTCAATGATGTCCTTTGTAAGCCTGTGCATGAACTCCATCTTGTCCAAGATCTTTGCCCATAGTTTCACATGAAACATAGGAATAGGGACCTTTGCTAGTGGCTCAAGAACTACTACAAGCATAATAATCATTGAATGGTTAGAATGAAATTCAAACCTAAAACCATAGGATATAATGAAAAGCATTAATACATGTGCACACCTAGCTCCTCCTCCTCCTCCTCTAGGATGATTATGGGAGATGTACCTAGCACTGCCTCATTGAATAATGCATCTAGACCATCTAGGCCTACATGGGCTAACCTTTTTGCATCATGATATTATAAGGATTCCTCCTCTACAAACCTTTATTCTTCCTCCATTGTAGCAACTACATGCCTCTATGCTTCTTCCTTTGTGATAGCCTGGGCTACCATGTTCTAACACTTATGATGGAATGTGATATCGCATGGGTCGCGATATCGCGTATGCGATATCGCAGTCTGCCGCAATGTCTATAAATAAGAAGTGGCTCTCCCTCATTTCAAATATAGGTTAGATTGTAGTGAAGCTCTGGCATTTTGATCACTCTAGAGATAGATTATTTTTCCCATGTCTACCCGTAGTGTGGTGAATGTAATTGTACGACATCCTTTATTCAAGTGTGACATACTTGGACACGCACATGACTGGCAATAAAGATCGAGATTACTTCATCATTGCAGCATTCACTTTGTTATTTATTTATTTAATTAATTTTTATTTATTGCTTTCCTAGTTAATCTCTCTCTCACCCTTATCTCCTAGAACGTGGAATGAGTACGACTTGATTACGAGCATTTAAGTGTGATTACTTGGAAGCCTAGTGGTGTACCCGTGATCTGCTAGTAGTTGTGCACGAAGTCCAAGATGTGTACGGATGATCAAGGAATGGATGCTCATCGTACTTAGGCTAGATTAGATTCTCTTACCCTTTTTCCTCCTAGCTTAGCTTAGTTAATATTATCTTCCATTGCCTCAGAAGTAGCATTAGATTAGGAACACATCATATACCTCACTTTGGACTAAACCTTACATGACAAATATAATACTAGTCCAGGTGGGAAGATAGTGAACTGTGACCTAAGGATAACTTTCTAGGTGCCATAACTACTCTATCTATGGAGTTCGACCAGATCGCGCGTGAAAACGCTCGTATTCATATGGTTGAGTGTAGGGGTATCTCGCCACTCATCATTGGCGCTATTGTCGGGGACAATACTAGTTATCTAGATTAGTTATATCATACAAGGTCGCTGTAAAGAACTTAATGATATATCTCTTAGAGAGAAGTGATTATAAAAAGTCACATAAATTCACACACAACAATGCCTCTCCTACAAGACTATAACAATGCCACACCTAGTGAGGAAGTTCATTGGAGAACCAACGAACTATATGACAATGAAGATTGGAGTATACAACCTGAAGTGGGAGTTTCTTATAAACATGAACAAAAACAACATCGTCCTAACACATGAAGGCATAACTTACAAGATGATGATGAACCCCCACTGGCCACTATAAGCTTAACGCAAATACACGAGGTTCTTCCAATCTCACGTAGGCATCGTAAAGAGAGCCGCCTACCCAAGCTCGATTTAAACAACTTCCCTACCTTCTCAGAAGGCTATGACTTAGATCTGCATCAACATTTACTAGCCTTCTATGATTCCTACACATGGAACAACATTGATAATGGTTGGAAAAAACTTAAGCTCTTTCCTATGACACTCGTTGACCAAGCAAAAGTATGGTATAGATCGTTAAAACCAAATTCAATATGATGTTGGTCAACAATGGTAGAAGTCTTTAACAAAAAATATCAAACCTACGCAAGAGTGTTAGCCTTGAGGAAACAAATCCAAGGATGGAAACAAGCACAACATGAACACTTGGACATGGCCTTAGAAAGATATTATGCACTGTTAAACAACTATCCCGGCCATGGGTTTTCCAAAGAAAGGCTAGTGTACCATATCATTGATGGGCTACGTAATGAAACAAGAGAGACCTTAGGAGTGTATGCCCAAGGTCAACTATACGAACTACAAACCCATCAAATCCAAGAACTTATTAAGTGGGTAGCAAAAGAAGAAGGAGAATTGGCTAGATGGGAGAGTTTTGAAAAACATCAATGGGACAAAAGTCTCAACTTAACAAAGGTCCATAATCATAAAAAGGAGAAATCAACCAATTTCAAGGTGGAAACATCATCTTTGCCAATACAACAAACATCAGAAGAATCCAAGGCAGAGATCAATAAGATGTTGGAATGGATGAATCAAAAGTGTGGAGAATATATCAACATCATTGGAGATAGAGTTTTGACAACCCAAGAAGCAAGAAGAAACATTAGACAATCAGAAAGAAGGGATAAGGAAAATAAGTGCTCAACTGATAATCATACATATGAATGCAACTTATGCCTGTACGATCACCCTAAGGGTCAATGCCCAATATTGTTACATCTACATGAGCATTAAGGAAACACACTGCATCCAAAGTTCATACAGAGATACTATGTTTGATCACAGTGGAAACAATCCTAGTCATGGGGGAGACCACCACTCAACTGGAGACACCCTTCTTATCATCCAACTCGAATTGCTTATCAAGTTCAACATCCTGTTTCTCCAACTGTGCTAATGAACTTTATCTCACCACAGTACCATTCTCCTCAATACTATCAACCCATGCCTCCAACACAACCACCACCTTGTGCACCTTATATTCCTCCTAAATTTCAACATTCTCATCCTTTCCCTCCTTCCAAAGTGCCACCAATTGTTCCTAAGGTGTTTGCACCACCACAACAACCCATGAACACCAATTGTGCTACTTCTACCAATAACAATGAGAAACCTCCTCAACATCCAAAGCGCCCCTTCTTTAAACATGGCCATAAGAAGGGACAACACAATTCTGAGGCCACTGCATCCTCCAACTCAGCACAAGCCCCACACTGTGATGCACCCTTACCTTCGAACCCAACACCTCATGTAACTTCATATGGGCCACCAACTCACACTCCAACAACCATACAGATCAATGAACACAACCATGGGAGGCATCATTCTAATAATTTCATACCATCTTCTACTCACAAACATCATAGTGGTTCAACTCGTTATCTAGGAACTACATCGTATGAAATGCCCCACTATGCTTATTATAATCAAGTGTGTGAACCCCAATGGGGTAAGTATGGACCAGTTCCAATATTTCCAACTTGTAAGGATCCTCCTTCATTTATTAATCCTTGCCATGCTCAACTGTTTAGTTATGGGGGATATCCCCATTCTAAATAACAAGAAGGATTAATACATATTTTTCATTTTCTTTAATTTTTCAATTTTTGTTTTCTAGTTTTTCATTTTTCAACTTTTTGTTTTATCTTTTTATCTTTTTGTGTTTTTGTGTTTTTGTCTTTTTATGTTTTTGTAAGTAATCTCATCTACGAATAAAACACTCATGTGGATCGTTGGTTGAGGTGTGTCTATGTTATTAAGTCATGAACGATCAATTATTTGGACAGTGAGCCCATTACACCCACTCATCCACTCTACAAATAAAGAGGCTTTGTTCAAGGGTATAGTGATATTCTTGAAATTTTTAAAACTTAAAATTAATTTTGGTTCATTGTACCCAGAATGAAGAAGGATGGACCAAGAGGGAATGATTAGGGTGTGACATCAAGGGGACTTGCGAATTCTCTTTGGTGACATCTATGGGAGTTATCATGCAACGTGGTTGTACTAAGATCCTTGTAGATCTAATGAAAAATGGGAGTAAGAGTAATCAAGAGGGCACTCAAAAATCAAACACTATTCTAAGGGGTCCCACTGGAAAGACATGCATCCATGCTTGAAGGTTGGCGATTTCTCTGGATTCAGTATTCAAAAAAAAAAGAGAGAGAAAGAGAAAAGAAGAAGAAAAAAAAGTGCCATAAAACAAAAAAAAATCCTCACTCCTCCCTTGAACAAAACGCCAAGTGATCATACGCCTTGTTGTTATGGTACTCTCATAGTTTCTCATCATGGGATGAAACAATGCGATGTCCCTGCTTAGAGGAATGGACTTGGTCCTGATCTTGGAACGATGGGTTAATAACACGTTAATCATGATTTACACGCAGGATTCACTATGCCCTGGGTTAGTTGCCTCATGTCCCGATCTCTACAATCCCTTTCTATAGTTCGTCTCATCTCACTATTCGTATAATTGTAGCACATGTCCTGTGTAGCATAGAATTTTCACCTCATTCTGGTGATATTTACATGTGCGTGTTTTTTGGTGTTAGTGTGGATTACATTTAACCCTTCTAGTGCCCATGGACACTTTAAGTGTGGTTACACAAGGGCATTATAGGTTGAAACCTGCTTTGGAGAGGACCCACTTGTGTAATCTTTTGTAATATTCATTTATGACATAGCTCACACACACCATTTCTTACCCTTAGCATAATTTTCAAACAATTTTCTTTCCCTACTACTATCCCTTTGATTCAATGTTCCTATGAATCATTACATAGCCTTTTTCTCTACCATCAGAGGTCCTTACTGATAAATTCCACACCATCATAATTTTCGTGCCTTCAAAACCAATTGAATTACCCTAGAATCCTATAATAATAATCCAGATGTCCTTATTTTACATCATTTAATTTCAAAAGAAATATTAAAAATTTGGTACATTCTCTAAGTGCTCTAACTTTAATGAAAATATATATATGTGATCCCCCTATGCTAATCAACATCATTTGCAATTGTTCATGTAGGGGAAGTTTTTCAATTCCTCTCTACGACTTGGGATTGTGCATCCCTTGCTTTCATATCCATAACTCACTCACTAGTACTCTGATTTTCATTTCGTTTGAGCCTACTTGAACCTGGAGTGTTCAGCTTAGTCGTGGGGGAGGGGCACATGCCTAGTAGTTCATATAGTTCATAAAGTTTTTAAAATTCATCCTCTCCTGAAGGACATCTTTAAGGGTAATTAGTTGTAGAATTAAGAATAGCATGTGTCAAAAAAAATTTCATCCCCTTAGCTATACCAGAAAATTAAATTTAGGAACCACCTAAGCAAAGATGACTCAACATTATAATCTTTTGGGGACATGTTCTTCAAATAATTAACATCACATAGAAATAAAGTAAATCTATTAAGCTAAGCAGTCAGGTATAACCTAACTTTGGTAACAACCTTACTAACAATTGGTTCCATGTGATTGCAGATGGCCCCGAAATGTGGACAATAGGAAGGTCCTACTCAAGGTGCGATCAAATGACCTAGGAGAGGTGAAGGACAATTTCCTACCAAAAAACATGTAGAGTAGGAGGAACAATCATTTAGTATCCACCAAGAAGACCCTGCTGCTATACAATCAAGGCCTACCCTCTCTAAAAGTGGTGCCTGGTACTTAGGGGAAACATACCAATTTTGGCACTATAAAGAAGAAGGCACCACAGTTGACATTTGTGGTGTGACTATTGATTCCTCTATTCAAGCCATTTTGGAAGTATTAAACCTTCTGAATATAGGGCCAAAGGTTGCTCAGAACTAGTTGGACACTTTTAGAATCGAGCAACTTAATAAACTATTAACAGAGAATAAAAGGGTGGCAAAAGAAAAAGAGAAGGCTGACTAGGATGCCTCTATGGCACAAGCACAAACTTACGTGCATGCCAAGGAACTCAAGGCCTTACAAGAGGAGAAACTCTAGGCCATACTTCAACGCCATCAAATCCCAAGACTTGGAGTGCAAGAAAAAGGGAAAGACACCTATGGAGGAGCCACCACCACCAGGAACTACATGAGTTCCACATTTTTTGTAGTTATAACATATTTTCTATGTTGTGTTTTCTTCCCACACTGCAGCATCATTCCATTTTTTCCAGTTAATAATCCCATACCTATCCACTGTGTAATCACTGTAACTCAAGGATGAATTTTTATTTAGTCATGGGGATATGATGGGATGCGATATCGCATGTACGCGATATCACATCATCCCCTACGATATCGTGTACGCGATATCGCAGTCTACAGCAATGTCTATAAATAAGAAGTGGCTCTCCCTCATTTCAAATATAGGTTAGATTGTAGTGAAGCTCTGGCAGTTTGATCCCTCCAGAGATAGATTATTTTTCCTGTGTCTGCTTGCAATGTGGCGAATGTAATTGTATGACATCCTTTATTCGAGTGTGACGTACTTGGACACGCACATGACCGGTAATAAAGATCGAGATTACTTCATCATTGCAGCATTCACTTTGTTATTTATTTATTTATTCCATTTTTATTTACTACTTTCCTAGTTTATCTTTCTCTCACCCTTATCTCCTAGAACGTGGAATGAGTACAACTTGATTATGAGCATTTAAGTGTGATTACTTAGTAGCCCAGTGGCGTACTCAGGATCTGCACTTGGTAATCCCAATGGTAGTCATGCACGAAGTCCAAGATGTGTATGGATGATCAAGGAATAGATGCTCATCACACTTAGGCTAGGTTAGATTCTCTTACCCTTTTTCCTCCTAGCTTAGCTTAGTTAATATTATCTTCTATTGCCTCAAGAGTAGCATTAGATTAGGAACATATCATACACCTCACTCTGGACTAAACCATACGTGACAAATATAATACTAGTCCAAGTGGGAAAACAGAAAACTGCAACCTAAGGATAACTGTCTAGGTGCCACAACTAGTCCATCTGCGGAGTTCGACCGGATCGCACGTGAAAACGCTCGTATTCGTATGGTTAAGTGTAGGGGTATCTTTCCACTCATCAACTTATCTACAATTATAGCATATAAAAAATTGATTAGCACATGAAACCATAACATAGCCATAAGTCTTAAAACATAGAATATCTAAAACATAGATAAAGATTACCTATGATTGCTTGATGTGACATTTTAAGCTTAAACTTAAGCTTCTTCTAGGTGGGTTGCTCTGACATGAACAGTGCTTCCTTTGAAGGCCTCTTAAGCTTGGCCATAGATGCTCATTTGGCCTCTCTACATAACCATCAAGTCATCAGAATGCTTTTAGTAGTCATCAAGGCTTCTCCCCTATGCTATCAAGGGATTCACACTACTTATCATCAATATCCTTGGTGGTAACATACAATAAATCATCCATCTAAACTAGTGAGTTTTGGACTTGCATAGTTGAATAAATATGCTTTATCCAAGGCCTAGAAAGTTGGTCTAGGTCTCAAGCCATCCATTACCCATTCTTCCACACCACTAAGAACTCCACAAACCTCTTCAAATAATCTATAAAGAAAGAAAAATTCATGTTGATTATGGTAGAGGTATCATCATGGAGTTTGAGAATCTCCTCTTGAAGCCTAGTAGCCAAGGAAGCCATCTAGTTGAATTGGGTACCATTTGTTAGGACCATACAGATTTGTTAGGACCTTTTTAAGGCCCATCCCCATGTGATGTTGATTACCTTCTTTTGTGACAATAGTTTCAGAAATGCATGAGATCTAAATAAAGGATCACATGAATTTTCTTTGAAATTTATGAAGCCATCCACAGAAAGCCTAGAATGGCACTTACCAATAGTAGACCACTTAAAAATTTCCTCAAAATGGCCTACTTCCTTTACTATTCTGGTGGTAACCATTTCCCTATCAGTGGGAACACCAAATAAGTTACAAAAGGTGTCCTCATCGATCAGTATGGTAATTAGCATGCCTCAAATTGTGGTGCTAAAATGATCAACTTCTTCATCAAAAGAGTTGATGAACTTTAGCATCTTTGTAGTGGGGATGGAAGAGATAGGTATCATGAATACATCAAGAAAACCCACATTCTTAATGCTTGCTTGGATATATCTAGGTACTTGTCCCATAAACCATTCTTGTGTTGGTATCATCTCATCAAATTTGAGGATCAGGGTATCTTCATGATGTCTTGAAACTAATAAAGTGATGT
Organism: Gnetum montanum; assembly: GCA_015680685.1. Lineage (NCBI taxonomy): Eukaryota > Viridiplantae > Streptophyta > Gnetopsida > Gnetales > Gnetaceae > Gnetum > Gnetum montanum. The sequence continues at coordinate 32,833 of MNCI01025059.1, forward strand.
TAGCAAAGATGGAAGGTCCTGCAAGGCAACAACAAACATTTAGCATCATCATAGGCATGTCTAACAACTAGTTTAAATAGTAGAATACTTAAAGCCTTAACAACCATCAAACATTTTCCATTACAACCCATGTGTTTACCTTTCTTGTTCTTTCTTGGTATGATTTTTGTAGAGGTTCTAGCTACAAAGGTCTAATCTTGGGTGGCCTTCGATCCCCCTCACTAGTTGTGTACCATCTTGTTGGCCATGCACTTCTTGTAGAAAGGGTTGAAATATTTAGTGTATCTATCAAAGTTCCTTCTTAAATTTTCATATACAATAGTTCTAATTTGGGGGCCCTTGGTAAATACATCTAAGGTGGTTTGAGCCATTTCCAATGTTTGATCATTAGTGATTAAGCCTTGATCACTAACCCTATACCTACAAGAAGTTAATAAAACCAACAAGTTAGAAAAGGTAACTTAACCAACAAAGAAAGAAACATCAAAAACGCTATAACAACCATGTTTACCCTTGTAGATGGTATACGATGCCATGTGGATTTTGAAATAACATGTGAACTCTCTGCATCACCATTAGAGTATTGTCAACACTATACTAACAATACTTTGGCATAGTTCAAATCTCCACAAGGTATCGTGTGTTGATGAGGTTTGCTACCTTCCTTATTGCTTGAGGTAATGGATTATGACTGATGAACCTAGTGATTAGACTAGATGCTTGAGTCATCAATGTCTCCAGTATGATGCTGGCCATGTCCACAAACAAGGTGACCACAGCATCACACTGAAGTTCTACAGGATGTAGGTAAGGAATTTTCTTGCCCTTGGTCAGAACCATAGAGTGCCCCTCTCCAATGCCATATTAGGCAAAGGGGTGTTTGCCTTGGGGTGGCTGATGCAACATAGGATGTCCACTAACTCAACCACAATGAGAATGGGCTTTAGCAAGCCCCTACATGGGAAAATAAAAGCCTCATAACCACTTAGGATTTCTTGATAATTTGAAAAAAATAGCATAGTTAGGGATGAAATTATCCCTTACAAAAAAACTCTAAGGTGTCTATTAAATTTTGTTCAAGAGTTCAGTAACAACATCATTGCAATCCTTATGGCCATAATGAATTATAGCCAAGAATCATGCCTTAGTCCAAAATCATATTAACAAAAAAATAACCTTAAAACCTAGAAAATAGTTATAGTAAAAAGCTTGCTAAAATAGTAAAATATTTTTATTTTTCATGAAACCAATGTTAGATCATATTTAACATCTTTTGTCATCCCCAAGAACATGGGCTATTGATAAGAAAAACTTCTAAGCATGTCTACAATGCCCATCCTTTAGGGGTACATTCTTATAACTAAGAAAAAACCTCTATGCACATAACCGCATGGGAAAATTCATCAAAATTTAACAATAGCTCTAAATTTAATGATTCCATTGTTGTTGGAATCCTAAAATCATGAGCTACATAGCCAAGGCTAGAAACAATGAAAATAAAATCATGGCAGTAACCTGACTATTGCCAAAAATGCCCTAAATCACATGACCGTAGTAGAAAATTTGTAAAAAAAAATTTTAAATTTTATTTTACTTATTCCACCACCAAAAGAACCCTAAATCTCAAATATAATCAACATAGCCAAAAAAAATGTAGAAATTTTAGCAAAGACAGAAAACCCAGCAATAAGCTAGTTGTCATTTGAAAACTCTTTTTTGCATGAGTTTAATAAAAAAATCATTAAAAATTCACTCTAATTCCAAAAAAAAAGTGATTTTACTTCTATTGGAAAGCTTACACAAATATATACATAGATATAACAAAAAAATAACTAAAACCCTTGTTGTTTCTTTCAAAACAATTCATAACTTTACATGAAATTCTGAAAAATGGTACAAAACACAACACTGCACAACCTAACTAAAATGGTCATAACTTCATTGTTTCAAATCCAAATCAAATGAGATCATAGCTATCAAAAATATTAAACATAAATATATAAGCCCATAACCTTAAATTGCAGTGATATTTAGCTGTTTTTGTAATAAAAATTCATAACTTTGCTTATTTTCGCATCAAAAAACATAGAAAACTCATAAAACATAATTTTATTCCCCCATGAATTAAAGCCAAACCAACCATGAAAACTTAAAAACACATAAAACCCATCAAAATAGGGATGAGATTTTTTCAAAATTGAATTTTGACAAGTATTAAATCCTAGATTTGATAAAAACATCCCCATCCCCAAATTGATGGAAAAAGCACATAAAACAACAAACTTAATTTTAGAAATCAGATCTACCAAAGCCAAAATAATAAAATAACCTTAGATATATGTAGAAACAACCATGACATGAGGTGGTATTTTGTTGAAATTATATTCTACCCACTCTCATAGCATAGATTTGAAAAAAACAATCCATACCCTAGCTAGGACAGCCCCATAATAGCTAGAAAAACAAGAAAAATGACTAGAATTGGCTTACCTTGGAGTGGCCATTGAGGATTCCTAAATTAACATAGGCCTAGGAAGTATAGAGATTTTTCTAGTAGTCTTATTTTCTTTTTGAATCATTGGATTCCTACTCTTTCCTCCATGATGCTTCATCCTTGCCACACTAACACTGATGAAGCTAAAAAATCTAAAGGATTAGAGTATCCACACTGGTTGGGAGAGATGTTTGGTGCTTTTACTCTAAAGATGGATGGAATTTACAACAAATGTCTGTACTGAAGCTCTTTGTTAATTTCCTATTTGCTAAGATTGAAATTATGATTGATACTTACAAAAACATTAACATAAAAATCAAAACAAAACCTAAACACCTACCCCTAAGCCCTCATTGCAAATTTTGTGCACTAAAACTCAAAGTGCGCAAAAATGCAAGGGGGAAAAAGTCTTTTCTATGCTAATAATGGAAAAAGATAAGTGAAATTTTTAAAATTTTGAATTTTGGGCAATGGGCCCCACCATATGCCCTTACTCTTGGTTAGGAAACTCTATCAATGATGGGGTTTGGACCCCTTAAACATCCAAAATCATGTTTAAGTTGTAACCCCCCTGCATCCATGTTGGGTAGCATGGGTCTAGCATGGATGCATGCCTCCCACCTTCTAAAACCCCAAAACACTAACTCATCATTTTTGGCATCTATGACTTACCCCATACAACCCCAAGCTTCAAAAGGGGGCTAGATCTTGTTAAAAATTGACATCTTGGGTTCCCACTCTAGGGCAATACTACCTAGCATGGAGCAAGGGGGTAACATCTATTATTACATCCAAGTGCCCATTTAACCTACATCTAACACCTAGAGTGGACTCGCATTACCTAGAACCCCTCCAGTCAACCCCAACAACCCTAAAACCTCATTGAATCCAATCAAAAGTACTTGAAACCTTGGGATTTTGTGGATCCATGATTGGAAGATCTCTTCCATGCTAGGGAAGACCTCTTCCATGCTAAGCAATGTGGATCTAGTGTGAATGAATGGGAGGATGACCAAAACTAACTACCTAGTAGCCATTTTTCAATCCTAACACTCCTTGATAGCCTCCAGTAGCCTAGTTTGTCCTTAAAATAAGCCAATTTTGTGTCCATATCCTTCTTCATGTTGGTGAACCTTCCATCCATGCTACCCAATGTGGAGCCAACATGGAAGCCCAAGGGGTATGAAATAAAACCCAATTTAGAACCAAAAATAGTCTAATAACCTATCCTAGTGACGTCTAGACTTTGCTAGAACCTTTTGAAGCCTCCAAGTACCATAAAATTGATTAAAAATGGCACAAAGTTGCTATCCCCCTCTCTTTCACACTAGGGCCACCATGACCAGTGTGGAATAAATGGGGGTTGATTGCATGAGACACCTAAAAGCCTCCAAACTAGTAGATTTTGGTACCAAATCTTGACAATCGACACCAGCAAGCCTAGAGGATAACATGCATAGTTGATTTTCTATTGAAAAACCCTAGATTTGATATTTTTGGTTGTTCCACACTGGGGGAGACCTCATCCATGTTGTCTAGTGTGGAACCAATGTGGATACAAGTAGGAAAGTTCATGAAGGATCTCAAATATACCCAAATAATGATAAATTGCCTTATACTTGCACTAAAATCCTGTCAACCCTTTTGGAAGCCACCAAACTTCTAGATATTAATGAAAATCAACCCCCCCTTTGGATATTTACACTAATGGGGATCTTATCCATGCTAAGAATCCTAGCCCTAGCATGGATGGAAGAGGGTGAAGCCAAAACTTGTGAAATTTACATGAAAATTAACTTTTGGATTGAAACTTATGCTAAAACTAGTCCATCCCCTTCCCTAATTAACTACACTAACATGCAAGCCATTGAAAGTTGAAAATTGATCAACATAAACCTAGGAAATTGTTTTTACATTACATCCATGCTGAGAGTCATCCCTTCCACAATAGCCAGTGTGGAAACAGGGGAGGTCTAGTGTAGAAACATTAAAACCCTTACGTTTTTAGTTCAAATAGCCTAGAAACAACCTCTATTGATGTCCAAATTTATCTAAAAGCCATATAGCCTTAAACCATGGCACACTAAGGCCTAAAAATAGTGAAATATAACCCTTTTTTATCATTTTTCAATCAAAATTCATTACATGTATCCTACTTTGTCTTATTTCAATCTTGTTCTATCATATCATGACAAGTTTTGACCATTGTTGCATTATTGACCTTCTTTGGCCTTGATAATACTTTTATTTCAATGTGTTTATCCTTATTATATCCCTGTATGACCTTATTTAGCCTTTTATTGGTATTGAATGATGGGGTTTAACCTTCCCTAAGTACCATTTGGCACCAATGTGACCATGTCCCACTAAGGCCTTAAATTGGCAACATAGTCTGCTAAGACTCTAAATTGGCATCATGGCATGCTATGTCCTTAATTGGAAAGCCTATAATCTTGTTGAACTTGTTTTGACTATTTGTTCAGCCTTTATTCCCTTCCATATACCTATCTCTACCTTTTTTCTATAGCCTTATATGATCCCCTATGCATTTTTTTTGGCATTAGAGTAGCATATTTTTGCATAATTTCATAGCCTTTTAGCATTATTTACTCATCTCTACCTAGGTGCCACTTAATGTGCTTATGGTTGACATGTAGGATTGAAGTATGAGTACCTAGGAGTAGATCAGTTTACCTTTGAGCCTAAGTAGGCCTCACAGTAATGTTGAACAATGTATTGACCCTGATTACTTGGATCTTGAGCTTGAGGATCTTGTTGACCACCTAGCCTTGATAGAGAAACCTCTAAAATGGCATGAAAACCTAATTAAAACCTTGACTTAGATGTGGGTGACATAACTTGTAGCAACTAAAAAATTTAGTTACTTAAAAACTAAAGATCTTAGCATAACAACTTTAACCTTAAATCCCTAGGGCCTCCAAAAAATGGGATTTAGGATGCCTTGGACAGTCTAATAGATTACCCAAGAGGGTAAGCAAGATTGTAAAAAATAAAAAAGCAAAAGCTTATAGTTGTGGAAAAACTAAAAGTAAATGTAGATTGCACACAAAACTAGAAACCTTAAACTTTATTTAAAAAGAATAAAGAATAAGTTTGAGGAATGTGTATAAAAATTTGCCTAGGGTAGCGAGGGGGTTCACTTTGGTGGGCGCTTCGAATTTTTTGCTCCATGATCTAGATGTCTTACAACTCCCAATGCTTTTGAGCCTTTACTACTCCTTGCACTAGATTTGCCAGGGGGTGTAACAATGGCTATTGGGGGGGGAGGGGGGGTAGTAATTATTCAAAAATGGGGTTCCATGCTAAGGATTCAAAAGGCTTTGTTTATATTCAAAGCTCTTGAATACAAAAATTCATACCAAAAATGTGAAAGTGTGTGAGTGACAAGGGGTTGGAACCTAAAAATGGTGTTTGGGTTTGGCTTTTATAGGTTTTTGGCCTTAACTTTTGCTACAAATTGGCTGCAAATTTTGGCTATGTTTTAGGTGGGGTGGATGCCAAAATTTCAAGGGTTACAATATCTAGAAAGTTCCAAACCCCAATGGCCATTCTATTTACTATAAATAGTAACAAGGGGATGGCATCCAGGCTAGAGATAGGTCTTCTATGCTAGGTCTTTAACCTTTTACATTGACATGTTGGATTAACATTGGAGTGCATGGAGTGTTGAAATCTAGTATTTGTGGCTTCCATGCCGAGGGAAAGCTTCCATGCTAAGGGCGGGAAAGGGGGGGGGCATGGAGAAGCTTCTACACTAGAGGTAGGTGAGATTTACCCCCATGCATCCTAGCTAGAGGTAGGTGATCTTTACCACCATGTATCCTAGTTGGAGGTAGGTGAGATTTACCCCCATGCATGTTAGCTGGAGATAGGTGTCTTTAGTGTAGAAAATGCTATACCCCCCATAAAATCCATAAAAATGCCAATTTTGGCATTCCAAAAGGCATTTTTGAGCTCCCCAAGCTCAAATATAGACACTATGTGACTTATGAGGCCTTGACCACTTATGAGGCACTTTTTAGCCCCAAAAGTATGAATATGTGAGATTACACCTCATGGATTACAATCCTTACATTTACAATGAAATTTTGCCTTGGGTTTCATGGGATGAGGTTACAAAGGTTAAAACATGCAAATTTAGTGGTGTTTCAATTGACCCTCTTTGTTGGTGTTTGGAGGATTGACCCAAGAGGCATAAAAAATAATACAAAACACCACTATAGATCCAACACCAACATTCCCTCTTTGTGCTTGATTTAGTCTTGTTGAACCATGCTGAAGAGTTCTTGTGATAATGAGATAAGGCTATGATGAGGGAATGGTAAGGGTAATTGGGTTATGAGGGAAAACAATGTGTTCCAAGTGTTGACATTATGGCTATGGCATTACCATGTTGGTCCATCCATAGGTTTTGGAGCTTCATGTTTTGAGATTTTGATTACTTAGTGAATGCATTTGAGGGTCCAACATATTGCTCCAAGGTTTCTTTGGCCTCTAGACTCCTCCCTTTGTATGTTCAAAGCTATTAATTTTCTCTCTTGATCTTCATAGGCCATTCTAGCTTCTTGGTAGTTTACTTTCCCATTTTTTTTTGATTTTATGGGGTGAAACCTCCATTGGGTTTCTATGGCAAGGCTGGCCTGACCTTGTTTTCCTATTGAATGAGGTGTGCTACATTTGGCAAACTAAATGGTAGAGCATGATGAAGGAAATGTCCTGTGCCCACAATGCATGAGTATTAAACATTAGTTAACATTGTTGCTTAGGGTAAGGAAGACTATGTTTAGGCTATGGATTGGGCTTAAGGAGAGGCAAAGGGATGGAAATTACATAAGCACTTTTGACAAAGCAAGACAAACTCACCAAATCTTGCACATCAAGCTCATGTGAGGACTTTCTACCATGATTAGTTGCACCTCCATGATGACTTTAGGCTTCATCGTACAAGCACAAATCCAAGAGGATAAGAAAATGAACCAAAGAAAGCATGTTGGCACATTATAATGCATAAGGCCATGTAGACTGATGAAGAGAATCAAGCTTCCTAAGTCACTAGTGTTGCAGCATAGGAAAATTTGTGTGATGTGTATTATCTTTCCAAATTTTTGAAGTTCTTTCATTGTGCCAAACAAGGGGGGAGATATAGAGCATGTAGGCTCACTTGTTGTAGATCATCAAGGTTGTTAATGTCAGTCATTCATTGTAACTTGTCAGCAATTATAAAAAACACTACAAGCCAACATGTTAATGCTAGATATAACTTAGGCTATATGATGGCTTTGATGTTGCATAGTAAGGGTTTGATGAGGTAATGAGTAGGCTTGAGTTCTAGTGAGAAACTTGGTTTGATGTGTTTTCTCCTTACCATTATGGTCTTTGATGGGAATTTTGGCTAAGGAACCCTTTGTGATGTTTTTGGCTTTAGGATTAATGGTTGGTAAGTTACTATAGGGTGTTATGATTGTGTAATAGAATGGGTTTAGTGCTTAATGTTTGGGTACATAAGGTCAACTTGGTCAACATCACTAGAGGGGTTTATGAAGACTTCATGGTTAGTTGAATCCACTTGCTTATTCTCTTGGCTCATTCCTACATGAAAACATAAGCACATCAAGTGGTACCTATGTGATAAAATTGCAAAAAATTAATAAGGCCTATAAGAAAATATTAATAATAATGTAGAATACTATGGTAATAATGCATAAATGAGATAATTGTTGAAACAAAGATCATACAAGCATCCAAGTAATGTAAACAAGGTAATACAGGGTCAAACATGGTTAACCATGGTTACAATTTGTCAGTTTTAGGCCTTAGTAGGCCATACTAGCAATTTGAGGCCTTGGTAGGCCATGATTACATAATGTTAAATAATAGTCAAAGATGATCAAAAACCACTATTTAACACAAATCAAAGGCTAAAAATAGGTTACACATGATCAATATGATGAGACAAGGGTCAAAGTATGCATAATGGGATCAAATATAGGTCAAATCATGGTCAAACCCATGTAAACTGGTGTTAAATAAGGTCAATAAAGGTTAAAAAATTATGAGGAAAAAGCCAAACAAGGCCAAATAAAATAAATTATGTCACATATGGCCCATCATGGTCACATGAGGCCACATTTTTCCAGTTTTATGCCTTAGAAGAACATAATGCTAGTTTAAGGCCATAGCAAGCCATGTCCACATGGTGTTAAATTATGGTTAGAGAAGGCCAAAACCCACTATTTGATGCTAATAAAAGCCATGAAAATAGGCAAATAAGGCTATAATAATGCAAATAAAGAACATACAAGGCTATATAAAGGCCATAAAGAGGTTAACAAGGTCAACAATGTAACAATGGGCTAAAGACAAGCTAAAACATCATGTAATAATATCAAATCAAGAAAAACATGCTACATATGGTGGAAATTTGCTAATACAAGTCAAAAGGGATTAGATTTTACTAGTTTTAGGCCTTAGCATGACATGGTTTGAAGCTACAAGCCTATTAGGTGAGTTTGGACATCAGTCAAGGTTGTTTCTGGGCTATTTAAACCCAAAAATCAAGAGTTTTGAGCCTTTCACGTTCGATCCCCTTTGTTTCCATGCTAGAAAACGTGGAAGAAGGGACCCTCAACATGGAAACCAAGAAAACTATACTTTGAAACATCTAGAGATCCAAAATCAAGGTTCTAAGACCTTCCCAAGGTAGCATAGGGCTAGATCTATCAAAATTAGGTACTATGGAGGTTAGTAAGGGCCAAAAGTAGGTCTTGGAGCTTAACCCCCTTACTTCCATGCTATCCATTATGGAAAACCAAAATATAAGCAAAAAAAAGATCAAACCTATCTTCATTTTGAGACCATTTGAGTTCATTTTGGGTGTCAAAACATGTTGAAATGGATTTTCCCATTTTTTCCACACTAACCATAGCATCCCTAGCATGGAAGAGTTTTTGGGAACTTTTTTAATGGTTTCAGAGTGATTTGAAAGCATTTTAACTAGGTTCCTAGGATCCTAGGGCTATAGATCATGAATCTATGAGTTTCTGGCTAATTTTGATCATCTTTGGAGTTCATTACCTATTTTTACATTGGGGAAGTTACTCTAGCATGTAAGGTTGTGGGAATGAGTTATAGAGGTAAAAGTAAGATGAAATAAACAAAATCTTAAGGCTATGAGGCCCTAGGATTTTCTGGCGTAGATTTTTGGCTTCCAGGAGTGTCATCTTGCCATTAAAATTGAAAAGCTAGTCTTCTCCCCATATTTCCAAACTGGCTAGCATGGAGGGGAATCTTTCTAGTGTGGATGGAGTAAGAATCCCAGATCTAGGCCAATTCAAGTTGTAATCAACTATGCATGATAGCTTCTAGAGCTAGTAGGGTTAAAAGCTAGTGTTTTAGGTTAAGATTTGGTAGTTTTGGGTATTCCTAAGTGCTTTTTGAGCTTTCCCCCTTTCTTCCATGCTAGGACTATGGTTTTTAGCATGAAGGAATAGGGAGAATAGCCTTTTTCCATTTAGGATCAATTTCCTAAGGTTTGAAGGGTCCAATGGGTGCTAACAGGGTTCTAGGATGTACGCAAAGTCATTTTTTGTCATTCTAAGGTGTCTATGAGTCCAAAATGAGTCCCCTCCTTAGTCTCCATGCTAGGAAATGTAGAGGAAGAGATCCTCAACATGGAATATTAGATCTAGACTAATTTTAGCCTCAATTGATAATGCATGTATGCTCCCAGGTTTGTCAAGGTCGAGGACTAGGGTTGAGGATTAAGATTGGTTAATTTGGAGGTTTTCTAGGTGGTTTTTATAGCTTCTCCCCTTTCGTCCATCCTAGAGATGGCATGATTAGTGTGGAATATTGGAAGGAGTAGCTTTTTAGCCATTTGGAGTCACTTTTGTAGGGTTTGAGGGTTCTAGAAGGTGTAAAACTAGTCTTAGGGTTCATGTAGGGTTGTAGGGTGTTTGCATGAGGTGTCCAATGGTCTCTCCCAAAATTTCCCATTGCTTCCATGCTATCCATTTTGGAAGATGTGCCTCTCAACATGAAATAATTTAGAAACCCTTATTTTTACCATTTTCTATCATTTCTAGCCATGCATGTGGGTTTCTAAAGTTACTAGTATCAATTATTGTTGCCTAGTGTCAAAATTTGGTTATTTTCATAGTTGTTAGATGGTTTTTGATGTCCTCCCATTTCTTCCACACTAGGGATCTCATGCATAATGTAGAAGATTGGGAAAAAATGGTTCTTGGATATTCATGATCAATTTTAACAAGACTAAGTATTCTAAGATGCACAAAGAGGGTCCGAAGACACACACAAGGATTTCTAATGTCTGTTTAAGCTATCTAAAGGTCATTTTGGAGTCCCCAAAAAGTTCCCCCCTACTTCCATGCTAGTGATATTGAAGAGGTATCTCCTAGCATAGAGGAACTAGGAGGCTTTTCATTTTGCTACATTTTGCTAGTTTTGTCTATGCATGTATGTCTACAAGGCTATCAATGTTGCCTATTGATGCTAGGGGTTGAAATTTGGTTATTTTGAGAGTTACAAGAATGATTTTAGGTTTTTCCTCATCCATCCATGCTACGGTTAGTATGCTCAGAATGTATGGGATTCTCCTCAACGTGGAGAACAAAGAGGAGGTAGTTTTAGGCTGTTATAGGTGACTTCTATAAGTCTAGAGGCTTCCAAAAGGGTTAGGTTGCTTCTGGAAGGTAAACTACATGCCAACTTTAGTATTTTTGGCCCTTTTATTTTCATCCACATTACAAATAGAATGATCAACATGGATGAGGTCCTCCCTAGTGTGGAAGAACCTTAGGGGATTGATTTTCATTAATTGTTGACATTCCGATGGCTTCCAAAGAGGCTACTAAGGTTCTAGTGTTAGTACAAGATAGCTTGATGATATTTTCTTACATCTAGGACTTTCCACTAATATTATTAGCTTCATACATCCTATTTCCATTATAGCCAACATGGAATAGATCTACCCTAGCATGGATGAACCAAGAAAGTCAAATCTAGGCTATTTTGATAGCCAATCGACCATGCATGCTAGCCCCCGAGGTTACTGGTGTCAACAATTGATAATTGGTATTAAGATTCATCAATTTAAAGGCTTCTAAGTATCCATGTAGTGATCCCCATTTTCTCCATGTTGGGTATGATGGACCCAATTTGAAAGAGAAGGAAAAATTAGATCTAGGCTCTTTTGACAATAAATCAACCATGCATGTCAGTGCCTAGGGTTGTCAAGATTTACCAATTTGGGGACTCCTAAGTACCTCATGCAATCAACCCTCCTTATTCTCCATGGTAAATAGGGTGGCCCTAGTATGAAAGAAAGGAAAATATCAAATCAAGGCTCTTTTGATAGCAAATTTACCATGCATGTTAGCCTTTGGGGTTGCCAACATCAATGGTTGAGGTTTGGTGTCAAAATCCATCTTTTCTAAGGCTCTTAGGTGTCAATGCAGTCATCCACCTTTTTATACACATTGGTTATGGTGGCCCCAATTTGGAGGAGAGGGAAATTTTATATTTACGCTCTTCTAATGGAAAATCAACCATGCATATTAGCCTCTAGGGTTATCGGCATTGATGGTCAAGGTTTGGTGTCAACATTCACTTTTTTGGAGGCTCCTAGGTGTTCATGTAGTTGTCCCCCATTTTTCACACTAGGCAAGATGATCATAATGTGGAAGAGATGGAAATGTCATATCTAGGATATTTTGATAGTAAATCAACCATGCCTATCAACCTCTAGGGTTGCTGGCATCGATGGTTGAGGTTTGGTATTAAAATCCATCAGTTTGGAGGCTCCTAGATGCCTCATGCAATCAACCTCCATTCTTCCACATTGATCATGGTGGCCCTAGTGTGGAAAAATGGGAAATATTATATCTATGATTTTTTGATAAGAAATCAAACATGCATGTTAGCCTCTAAGGTTATTGGTGTTGATGGTTAATATTTGTTGTCAAAATCCACCAATTTGGAGGCTTGTAGGTGCCCATGCCACCAACGCCCCCTTTTTCCATACTAGGATGGTGGGCCCAACATGGATGAGAGGGAGATGATAATTTGTTTCCATTTTGGTCAATTTTGGAGCATCTAGAGGCTTTAGAAGGTTCCAACAGGGTCTAGAGTTACTAGTGTAGGTTATTAGGCTATTTTTGATCATAAACTAGGTTTTCCTACATAGCCCCTAAGCCTCCATGCTAGGTCCATGCTAGGAAGCATGGAGGAAAGGTTCACCAACATGGAGAAGATTTGAAATGAAAAAATAGATTATTTTTGGTCATTTTAAACTTCTAAAAGCTACCAAAGTGTCTTTGAGTCTAAACAAAAAATGGCAATTGGGGTGGTCAATTTTCGTAATTTATGATTTTCTCCCATTCATCCATGCTAAACCCATGTTGGACAACATGGATGGACCTTCCCCTAGCATGAAATAACTAGATATGAAGGTTTTAGACACTTCTAACTAGGGTGGAAAAGGTTCTAAGGCTTTCAAGGATCACCGAAGGGGTTTAGGGCTATGTGGGCCCACTTTGAAATTGAACTAAGGCTTGATGAGCACCAAAGGGTGAGTATGAATGTTACTCACATTTTTAAACGTTGGATACATATTGGCAAGGGTCTCCATAGCATGGGTGCCCCAAAAGTAGCAAGCTTCGTTGAGGTTTTACCCCTTTTCCAGGGTCTAGGGTTCATGCATGTTAATGGTAGCTATCAAGAATGGCAAGGGGGTTAGGTTTTATGGTTACAGATGGTAGGAGGTGTGTCTTGGTCATGGTTGGGTGCTTAAAACTCATCCCAAGGCTTATTTAGATGCTAGTTTCTAGCCTTAGCAATCCATTAAGTCACTAGTTTTAGGCCTTAGCAAGCCATAGCTTTACTAGTTTAGGGCCTTGGTGGGTTGTGCTACCATACCTACCTATCAAGTATGGGCTAGTATCGAAAGGACGTGTAAGAAAAACATAAAACATGAAACATTGTATAAGTTTGCAAAGGTGAATAAGCTTCTATTAGCAAAATAAGGAATAACATATCTGCAATGCATTTGTTGCTTAAGCTTTGATAAACCAAAGGGTTTTCTTTGCATGATCACACTCTCATCATGCTACTTGTTTGTAGTGGCAACTAATAGGAATTTTTGTTGATTGCTTCTTATTGTAGAGTTAGCACTATTTGCATTGTTATTGCTCACATTGTTGTTGGCCTCAATCTACATGCCAGAAATTTCCTCTTGAAACTCTACCTCCAAACCTCGATCGATGTTAACATAGTTAATTGAGGGCAATAACACATTATCTCCATAGATCAAAATTCCCCCTTCCTCATATGGAAATTGAATCTCCTGATGTATGGGAGATGTAATTTCCAAAATCTTCACTAGCCATGATCTCCCTAGAATTAAGTTGAAGCTAGATGTCTTCTCAACCAATAGGAAGCTGGTAGATGTGGGAAACTATTCTTTGGCTATGAAATCCAAGGTGATAGAACCTTGTACTACTACTTGTGAGTCATTAAATGATTTAAATGCTAAGGTAGTGGTTACCTAGATATTCTCAATTTGTCCTATTTTGTTAACAATAGAATAGGGTACTATGTTGGTTGTTGCTCCATCACCTACATGAAAACAATGAACCTTGTAGCTACCAACACATATAGTGATGAGAAGAGGAGTAGCTAGCACCTCTCTATTTTTAGAATCAATTTTCACTTCTCTATCATGAAATTTAAGCATGGGTTGATGCCCATTTTTCCTAAGTGAAGCTTGCTCAATGATAGAGTGAATTGATTCTTAAGGGCTCATTTGGCTTGTTCCATTATTATAAGGATGTTTTTTCCCTTGGATTGTGATGTTTTAGCCCTATTAGTTCTAACCTCCTTCATTCTCCCTTGGGTTTGTAACTTGGGTTGTGATGTATGTGCCTTGGGCCCCTTGTTCATGGATGTAGTTGGTCTTGATGTAGGTCTTGGTAGGTTACATTTAGTGGGCTTATTTTTTGGTTTTGTAATAGGTTTCTTTCCTTGTCGTTGTGATGATGATTTCTTACTAACCTCTAAGTTGTGGGCCACTATAGATGGGCTTTAGTTACAATTTGTTGTTCATGTACTCATTAAAGGTGGAGGAACTTGGATAACAAATGGTTCCTTAGGCTTTAGAGGATTAGCAACTTTTTGATTATGTTGTGATGTTGAAGCCACTAAAGGGGGGACATGTACGATGAAAGGTTACTTAGGAAATGAAGGAGGTGGTATCCATATAATGAAGGGCTCTCTAGGTTTTATATATTAGGGTTGCAATAGTACTCTAATGAAAAATGGCTTCCTAGGATGGTTAGACCATTTGGTTTCTATTAATGAGACCACAGTATAGGAGTTGTTACTAGCACTTGGAGAGTTGGACTTATCCAATACTAATTCTCCATGGTTTATCATTTTTAGAGGTCATCCTTTAATGCTAGGTTAAAATCAGTGTTATGACCAGCCATTTTATGATAATGATAGTAGATATCCAACCTAAAGTACCTGATAACTTTGGATTATCTTTGGTAGCTATCATTGGGTTTCTAGCTATGTTGAAAAGATATTCATACCTCTTATGAACCTCTTTAGATAGTTGATTGTGTTGTATATGGTTATCTTTAGGTAAGTATTATAGAAACTTAGAGGGCCTATTTTTTCATACCTCTTATGAACCTTTTTAAACAATTGCTTTTTGTTGTGTACTGAGACCTATCTTTCCATCCAAAGTTCGATCTTGATTGATTTGGGGTGTAGGAAGTGGAAGATTGTGATGAGTTAGGGGATGTGTTGTATGGTGGTGATCCCTTCCTCTCTTCCTTTTTTGGCTCTTTTTCTATTACAGCCATGATTGTATGTTCTTGTTTAGTCCTATTACTATCTCTTCTTGCATGTTGGTTTTTGTAGGCCACATAGGCTAGATCATTGCTTGCCTCAACTACCTCCTTGATGTTCTTATTTTGTGAGAAGGCTTGGCTTAGTAACTAAGGCTCTAAGTAGTATATCTTTGACTTGATAAAGTCATTTATTACTCCCTTGTAGATGGAAAAAAGGTTATTTTAGCAATAGGCTCTAGAATTTCATTAAGTATTAAGTTCCACCTTTGAATGAACCTTTTGATTGGTTCAAGTGGCCCCTACCTCTCCTTTATCAATTTTTCCAATGTGGCATCTAGCTTTAAGTTATATCTGAAGTGGTTGACAAATTGGTTAATCAAGTTCTCAAGGAAAGAGATGGAATGTCTAAGCAAGGCTCAGTACCAATCTATATTCTTACCCTTGAGAGACATGGGGAAAATTCTCAATACCATATAAGGCCAAGCTTGCAAAAAGAGGCACTTAGATGAAAAGGTTACTAGATATGCATTAGGATCCCCTTCAACATTGTATTTTGTAAAGTTTGGAATAAGGAGGGTTGTAGCCAAGGTTATTTGAGGCACCATAGGGATTATAGGATCATCTTGGTAGAAATCTAGAACCTTGACCATTTGAGCTATGTTGGCTTTAAGTTTTTTTAGCTATTCATTAAGTTTGTGGATCATTTGGAAAGCTTAATCTAAGCCTTTGGGCATGCCCATGGGTTGCAATGCTTATGTTGATTGTACTATCCAAAATCGTGGGTCCGGGGCTGGAATGAAACAGAGACCAAGAGATCCCCCGACAAGCACAAAAGACCCTACCTTCACTTGAGAGCAAGCTGGAATTAACGAAGGTAGAGTACCTTGGATGGTCTGCACATGGATCAGACAAGGATTTCCCCGAACGTACACCTATATTCTATACACTGGGTTATATGTAAATGGCGTAACAAATGTAAAACTGAACGTAAACGTACAAGAATGTAAACAATAAGCGCACAAGAATGAACAAAAACTGTAACAAATCTTGGCCAAAAATGCAGCAATATTATTGCATAATGAAAATTACAATGCACCGGTCTAGACGCAGCTGTGGATCTGACACAAGGTGGACGAAGAGCCCCGGTGGATGTGAAGGGATGATGTTGTGCTGGTTTGAACTGCAGGCATAGCGTAGAGGCTGTATGTTCAGCATGCAGGGTTTAGGTCTAGTGTATAGGATGCAGGTTTCTCAATTTTCTTAGTGTGGTTTGCCCCATTTTTTTTTGCCAAGATGCCTCCTAGTTTTTTGACCCAGATCTGGTCAAAAATCGAAGTTTTTATACGGGTTTCCCCGTTAGACTCGGGTCTGAAAGGGGATGAGTGGCTGTAAGTTGAGAAAAATTCGGATCGGGAGACAGGTGGTGTGTTGACCAAGTGCAGGATATGTTACAACTATACAACGTACAGCATGCCAGCGTACAGGATGCCAGCGTACAGGATGCCAGCGTATAGCATGCCAGCGTATAACATGCCAGCGTATAGGATGCCAGCGTATAGCATGTCAGCGTATAGGATGCCAGCGTACAGCATGCCAGCGTACAGCATGCTAGTGTACAGCATGCCAGTGTAGAGCATGCTAGCATAGAGGATGCCAACATATAGCATGCCAATGTACAGTGTAGAGCATGCCAACATAGAGCATGCCAGCGTACAACGTAGAGCATGCCAGCGTACATGCATGCCAGCGTACACCAAAAATGTACCCAGCGTACACACATGAAAATGCTTCCTTTTAAGGTCAAAACTTGATCTTTGAGTACCTGAGAGCTACTGGGGACCTTGGGGAAGGTCCTGGGGGGTCCAGACGCTCAGTTCTAACATGTTTTGACTCATTTCTGGGGTCCAAAAGTTGCTCTACGCTGGGCGTATACACTGGGAATAGAGGAATGAAAGACCATCATTTGGAGCCCAAAATTTGATTTTCAAGTGCCTAAGAGCTATTGGGGACCCTGGGGAAGGTCTTGAGGGGTCCAGACGCTCAGTTCTGGCATGTTTTGACTCATTTCTGGGGTCCAAAAGTTGCTCTACGCTGGGCATAGAGGAATGAAAGACCATCATTTGGAGCCCAAAATTTGATTTTCAAGTGCCTGAGAGCTACTAGGGACCCTGGGGAAGGTCTTGGGGGGTCTAGAAACTCAGTTCTGGCATGTTTTAACTCATTTTTGTTGCCCGAAAGTTGCTCTACGCTGGGCTCTACGCTAGGCATATACACTGGGCGTAGAGGAATGAAAAACCATCATTTGGAGCCCAAAATTTGATTTTCAAGTGCCTGAGAGCTACTGGGAACCCTAGGGAAGGTCTTGGGGGGTCTAGAAGCTTAGTTATGGCATGTTTTGACTCATTTCTGGGGCCCAAAATTTGTTGTATGCTGGGCTCTACGCTGGGCATGTATAGGCCAGCGTACAGGATGCATACTTAGTGAAAACCAAGTATTTTGAGCTCAAGATTTGCCAAGTTTGATGCCAGATGTCATTGTAGTCTTCTGTGGGTCCCAGGGAACCATTTCTTGTTGAGTTTGACTCTGCTTGAAGCTGTCTGTGAGGCCCTCAAGCTTCAGTCATGCTGGGGAGCATCATGACTTAGCTCAATTCTTGTTGCAAAAGTACTAAGCTCAAAATTTTTTGGTGTTTCATTGATGATTAAGGAAAAACTTTTGAGACATGGGGTTGAGAGGCTTGTGGCCTCATGATAGGATATAGTGTTGAAGGTACAGGATGGGTTATGGTGGTCATAGGTGGGCTAAACAAGAAAAAGGATGTTTGTGTTAGAATTTAGGGCACAAAGGGGACAAATGAGGTATGAGATGCTTGTGTTTCTTGGGGTGTCGATGAGGATCCCTTTGGTATAACAAAGGAAGATAATGATGTAAACATCATCATGGTTGGGTGAAAAAATTTAGCTTATGTGGCAAGGATACTAATGAGAATAAGAAAGTAAATTAGAACATGGGTTATGTCTAGTGTGTGGCGATGATGGGTGTGGATCCAAAAATGGTAGGATGGATAGGAGGAGAGTTGGATCTAGGGACTTGTCTCATCAATGAGATCAGAGATGTGGAGTTGGGTGTGATTATTTTGGGAGCAAAAGTTTGGAAAAGACTTCCAATGAAGGTTTCTAGCTCTTTTTCAAACTCAAACTCATCTTCTTTCTCTTGTTGATCCCATGCGCTGATTCCCTCAATAAACTCATCAACCTCTATGAGTTGTATGAGTATTTGGACATAGAATTCAGTGAAGGGGATTTGGTCATAGGAGGATGGGATGTATTCTTTTCCATCCTAGTGTATAATTTTGAATTGATGCTTAACCTCATATTCATAGTGTGGTATCAATAGATAGCATAGAGGAAGTTGTAGAACTCCTCATTAATGACCATGGAATTCATATTTTTTCCTCTTTACCTAAGTGATTGCCTTCATTCTCTAACCATAGGGTCTTTTGGGTCATTGACATAAACTACATCTTGGTCAGACACCATGTTTGTAAGGTTAAGGGACAATACAATTGATTGGCTAAAATACATTGTAAATATGCTAAAAATGGCTAAACAAGTTTATAAAATGTTAAACAGAGCATAAATTCCAATAACTAGAATTTTAAAATGGCTCAAAAAGGCAAAAATGGTTGAAAATGGGTCACTTATTATAAATAGTAAGTGGCTACCAAAGGGGGTATACCCCCTTACTAAAAATGAAAAGAGGGAAGTATCACACTCAATCCACTCCTAGCTTCCTAGTTGGAGAAAAATGATAAAAATGGCCAAAGTGAGTTACTTACTATAAATGGTAAGTTGGAGGTAAGGGGGGTATACACCTTTACTAATAATGGAAAGCTAGAAAAGTTAATACCAAGCTTCTCCCATGTTGGCTTACTAGCTACCTTCTACACTAGGTGTGATGGGCGAAAAGGAAGGGGGGTGAGATTGGGGGATCTCACACCTTCCTATTCTAATGTTGGTGAAGGGGGGTTTACTTTTTGGGAAGTAAACTAAAGTGGAAACTTTGATTTTTTTCAAAAGTATGTTTATTTCTTTAGTAGGATGCCAACGTTGGTTTTGCTGAAGTGTTTTTTTTTTTTTACAACAAGAGGTAAGATTTTGGGTGGAAGGAAAACCCATGCTAGTTTTGAAATTTCCAACA
The DNA here is from genome assembly GCA_015680685.1 of Gnetum montanum. Classification (NCBI taxonomy): domain Eukaryota; kingdom Viridiplantae; phylum Streptophyta; class Gnetopsida; order Gnetales; family Gnetaceae; genus Gnetum; species Gnetum montanum. The sequence goes on from MNCI01025059.1 coordinate 52,420, forward strand.
ATTTTTGTGAAACTAGCTAAAACCCAATTTACTTGCAACCTCAATGTTGGGTTTTGATGGTGGTGATGGAGGGCACAGGGTGCGGGTGGGAAATGTAAAAGATTACTGATCTAGAAAAACTAAAAGTAAATGCAAATTGCACAAAAAGCTAGAAACCTTAAATTTTATTAAAAAAGAATAATGAATGAGTTTGAGGAATGTGTACAATAGTGTGCTTGGGGTAGCAAGAGGGTTCACTTTGGTGAGGGCTTGTAATCCATTGCTCCAAGATCTAGGTGTCCCACAACTCCTAATGCTTTTGAACCTTTGCTACTCCTTACACTAGATATACCACGGGGATGTTACAAGGGGGTGTAAAAATGGCTATGGAGGGTAAACATTGCTATGGGAGGTAGCAATTGCCACAAAAGAGGGTTCCATTCTAAGAGTTCAAGAGGCTTTGTATGTTTTCAAAGCTCTTGAATGCAAAAATGCTTGCCAAAAATACCAAAGTGTATGAGTGCCTAAACCCTAAATCCTAAACTCTAAACCTAAAAATGGTGATTAATTTTGTCTTTTATAGGTTTTTGTCCTTAATTTTTTCTACAAATTGGCTACAAATCTTGGCTACATTTTACGTGGGGTGGATGCAAAAATTTTTGGGGTTACCATATATAGTAAGTGTTAAACACCCATGGCCATTCTGTGGAAGCAAGGGGTGTGTATGTGGGTTGGAGAAAGCTTCCACATTGAGGAGAGGGAAGCTTTCATGCTAGGGGGATGGAAAGCTTTCCACATTGGAGGAAAAGCTTCCATGCTAGAGGTAGGTGAGCTTTACCCCCATGCATCCTAGTTGGAGGTAGATGTCTTCAATGTAGAAAATGCTATACCCCCCATAAAACCCATTAAAATGCCAATTTTGTCATTCCAAAAGGCATTTTTGAGCCTCCCATGCAAAAATATAGATACTATTTAAATTGTTTCACTTGGAGGATGAGGCCTTGACCATTGATGAGGCACTTTTTAGCCCCAAAAGTATGAAATATGTGAGATTGCACCTCATGGATTATAATCCTCACATTTACAATGAAGTTTTACCTTGGGTTTCATGGGATGGGGTTAGAAAGGTTACAACATGAAAATTTAGTGGTGTTTCATAATTGAAGACTCTTTAGTTAATGTTCTTCTCATGCCACATAGTGGCAAGGAGAAAACAATAAAACAGATTTTCTCACTAGAACCTCAACAGGCACAAGACATCATCAAGGTTCTACAATGCACTATTAAGGCCTTTGCTTGGTCATATGAAGATATGCTAGGCCTAGACCTACACCTAGTATAACAAAACATCATGCTAGACCCTAGCATTGCACCAATTAAGCAAAAAGTGCACAAGATTAGACTTGATTTCGCCTTGGCAATTCATGATGAAATCACAAAAATCTACCAAGCCTATTTCATTAGGGATGTTGACTATGCAGAATGGGTGTCCAACATAGTGGTAGTTCCTAATAAGAATAGGAGCATTTGCATTTGCATCAATTTCTAAGATCTAAATATGGTAACCATCAAGGATGAATTTCCTTTGCCTAGTATTGATCAACTTATCGATACTATGGCTGGACATGCCTTATTATCCTTTATTGATGTGTTCTTGAGATATAACCAAATTAGGATCAGTCTAGAACATTATCTCAACATGACTTTTATGACCCCTTGGGGCACCTTTTGCTATACTATGATGTCCTTTGGCCTTAAGAACATGGAAGCAACTTACTAGAGAGCCATGACATATATCTTTAGTGATTACATGTTAGGTTTGCTCAACGATTACGTGGACGATATAGTTGTTAAGTCCAAAGTTGCCAACAACCATGCTAGTAACCTAGATCCTATACTTAAACAATGTCTTAAGTATGAACTTAGGCGTAAGTCTAAGAAATGTGACTAGTAAGATTCTTGGCTTTGTAGTGTCTAAAGTAAGGATATGTGTCAATCCTAATCAGGTTAAGGTCATATCCAAATTAGTAGCACTTACCAACCTTAAGAATATTTGGGGATTATAATTTAGATTACAATTTATCCATAGGTTTATCACTAGGATTACAGATAAAATACAACACATGCAACACTTTCTTAAGAAAGGTGTTCACTATGAGTGGATAGCGTAATGCCAAGATGCCTTTGAAGACCTTAAGCAAGAGTTGGCACAATTGCCAACAATATATTTTCCATAAGAGGGTAAACCATTTTACATCTACATGGTCATCTCTAATACATTTGTTGCCTCTTTGCTCTGTTAGAAATGTGATGATGGAGTAGAAATGCCAATGTACTACCTTAGCCATGCATTAGTTTTCCACAAGACCCGATACACTGAAGTGGAGAAGTATTGTCTATCACTAGTCTTCTCATTGAAGAAGGGGAGATACTACCTCTTCAAAAGCCAAGTCAACATCATTTGAAAAGACAACTTACTCAGAAGCATAATGACCAACATCTATGAATGTAGTCATATAGCCTGATGAAAGCCATTACAATGGTGTTTGACCTTCGTGACATCTCTTAATCCTCAACGAAAGGTCAAGCTATAGCTATACAACTCACTATTTTACCTATTAATGATCATGCAACCATAGATCTTGAGTTCCCTAATGAACATATCAACATTTTTAGCCAAGTGCTAGAGGCCTATGAGGTAGTCATGCACTTTGATGGAGCTTCAATTGCTCATGGGGCTAGTGCCACTACCATCATAACCTTCCCATCTAGTGAAATTTGATCCTTTGCCTATTGTTTTAAATTTCAATGTACCAACAACATAGTGGAGTATGAGGGTTTTATTAGAGGGATGATCATAGTTTGTGACCTAGGAATCAAATAATTAATGATCAAAGGAAATTCACAGCTTATGGTTAACCAAGTGGCTGAGGTTTACACATGTAAAGCCAAAAATTCATAACCTTATTGTGACCTAGGGAAGTAATTGTTACAATAATTCATCGACATTGATTGCCAAAACATACCCTAGAATGAGAATTCCATAGCCAATGTTGTTGCAACATTATCCCTTAGTGTAATGCCACATGTGTTTAGTAAGTTTCCCACCTTAACTATGGATTGTGCTATCTACATCACATAGAGTGCTAAGGATACCTTTGTGGTTGTAGGTCATACTGCCTGTATAAAGGAGCAATACAACAATATCAAGTTTTACCTTATGCATGGGGAATCTTCACAGGGCCTAACTACTACTCAAAAAGATGTTGTACATAAATAATCAAAATAGTATGTCATAGTTGGCGATAATACATTATATTGATGGTCCTACAATGATGTATTGTTAAAGTGCTTGGATAAAACTAAAGTGAGAACAATCCTAGAGTAGGTTCATGAGGGTGTTTATGGAGGACATATAGGACCTATAGCTATGGCCACTAAAATTAGATGGTTAGGCTATTAATGACCCCATATGGAAAGTGATTGATTGTAGAAGGTTAATACCTATGAAACATGCCAGTAGCATAGTAACCTGATACATGTACCACTGATTGCATTGCATACCACTCAGATAACATGACCATTTTAATGATGTGGGTTGGATATCATTGGACTTATAATGAATAAGTCTTATGTGGGTCATAGCTTCATCATCACCACAATCAAAAACTTTACTAAGTGGGTTGAAGCTATTTCCCTAAGAAGGTGACATCTGAACAAGTCTATAAATTTTTATTGGATAACATTATATCCCATTTTGGCATACCCATGATCATAGTTATAGATAATGGATCATAATTAAGTAGCCATGAAACAAAGGATTTATGTCATGACCTAGGCCTTAAGCATTCTTTCTCATTGTCTTATTACCCTCAAAGCAATGAACAAGTAGGAGCAAGCAACAAGGCCATCATTAACTTGCTCAAGTAGATGCTCAACAACAGTAAGCGCAAATGGCATGAATGGCTTGTCCATGCGCTTTGGGCCTATTAGAAAACATTTCATACAACCACTAGTGTAACATTTAATAGCTTGGTTTATGGTTTTGAAGCTCTTTTACCTCTTGAATTGCATGTACTCTTTCTTCATGTAGTCTATCTAACTTCATCAATGATGAGTAGAGCAAGGAGTTGTAGATAGAAGACCTAGACTTAGTGGAGGAGTAATCTGTGCAAGCACTTGCTCATGTCAAGCAGTATCAAGAGAGGGAGAAATGGCAGCACCACCATAACTTAACCAAGAATAAGATCAAGGAAGGTGACCTAGTCCTCAAAGTCATCAATGAGCATGCAAATAAATTCTCATCCAACTAGAAAGGGTTCTTCTTTATCACTAGACCCTATGACAATAACATATTTAGTAGAGTTGACATGGATGGGAATGATTTGGCTAATCCAATCAACCATTCCCATCTAAAGCCTTATTATATGTAACCTCTAGTAGCCACAACATTGATGATCGTCAATAAGCAAGCCTACTTCAATATGGCTTACTGAGATCTTAAACTAGAAACATGGCCTACCAATGGCTTGAACTAGTAAAAATGCCTTCCAAGGCCTGAAACTAATACCTTGGCCCATCATGGCCTCAAACTGGCAACATTGGTGTTCATGGTAGCTCTGGTTTTGTTCATCATCTCATCATGCTATGTGTTCTAAATGTATTATAATGTTATAACATACTTAGTTTTCTTGATTTTCTTGTCCTCTTGAGGTTGTGTTCAAAGGATGAAGCTTGGAGCCATTAAAAAGATGCAACCCATCATGGCAACAAGCCACCACATGACCTTGATGTGCAAAATTTGGTGATTTTGTGTTGTTTTGTTAAGAGTGCTTGTACCATTTTCCTTCATCTAGCACTACTCCTTAAGCCCAGCCCCATAGCCTAATTATGACCATCCATACCTTGGAAAATAATGTTAATCTATATTTGCCACTCATGCACTCTAGCCATATGACATCTCTTCATCATGCTCTACCCTCAAGTCCACTTGAATATAACATAGCTCATTCAATGGAAAAACCATATCAAACTAACCCTAGCATTGAAACCCAATGAAGGTTTCACCCTTCAAAAAAAACTGGGATGCAAATCGCCAAGTTGGATGACCAATAAAGACCATTGACCCTAAACATAAGAAAGGAGCCTAATTACCAAAGAGACTATGGAGCAAAGTATTGGTTACTCAAATGCATTTCTAAAGTGAACCACATTTCTAAAACATGAAGTTCATAACATTACCTCCCTAATCTACATGTCAATGTCATGCTACAACCATGATTTCAACACTTGGAATGCATTGTTAGCCATTATAATCATCTCTCCATAACCTCATTACCATCTCATCATCACAACCTTACCCCACCATCATGAGAACTCTTTAGCATAGTTTGACATGACTAGATTAAGCACAAAGAGGGAACATCAGTGGTGGACCTACAAGGGTGTTTTGTATCCTTTGTTGATGCCTCTTAAGGCAATCCTCTAAACATCAACAAAGAGGGGCCATTGAAACACAATCAAAATTTTCATGTTGTAATCATCTTTCATCATGTAGCCTTCACCCAATGAAACTCAATATAAAACTTCATTGTAAATGTAAAGATTATAACCCATAAGGGGTAATCTCACATATTTCATACTTTTGGGGCTAAAAAATACCTCATAAGTGGTTAAAGCCTCATTACCCAAATGGAAAAAGTCATGTACTATCTATATTTGGGCTTGTGGGAAGGGGTGTCAAAAATCCCTTTTGGAATGCTAAAAATGACAATTTGATGGGTTTTATAGGGGGTATACACTTTTCTATGCTAGAAACACCTATAGGTGATATATTTGACCTACCCCTAGCATGGATGAATGTGGGGGCATCTACTTCCAGCATGGAAGGGCATACCTAGCATGGAAGCATATAGTGGCATCTATGCTCAGCATGGGAACTTCATCCCTAGTGTGAAAATTACATGCCCAACATGGAGATTGCATGTCTAGCATGGAGACTACATGCCCCTAGTTTAGAAGCCAAATGCACTAGATTTCAACATTCCATGCACTTTGACATTGACCATGCACTCCAGAAAGGATAGTAGAAGGCCTAGAATAGAAGATCTACCTCTAGCATAGAGTGTGCCCTTGTTACTATTTATATTAAGAAGAATGACCATGGAGGTTTCGGACTTTCCATGCATAGTAGCCCCCCAAATTGGGCACCCATCTCACTTGTACATGATAGAAATTTGCAGCAATTTGTAGCCAATATGTTAGCTAAATTATGGCCAATTTGTAGCAAAAATTAAAGGCAAAAAACCTATAAAAATTAGAATTCAACACCATTTTTAGGTTCCATACTTTGGCCTTTTGAACACTTTAGCATTTTGACATCCAAGAGCTCTTGCAAAAACTTGCAAAAATGCAGCTTCTTGGAGCCTTCCAACATGCAACCCCTATAACCTTGTTATCCCTCTTGAGTTTTTTGAGCTTTTGGTATTTACGTTGCATTCCTAGGATCCCCAACTCCTAGCATGGAGTATTTTGGTAGTCAAATCCTTCATATTTCTTAAACCGTCACAGTAGTGATCAATGTTGTATATTTAGAGCAACAACATAGGAGGTTCAATAGCATTAGGAGTGGCTGAGCATCCAAATCATGAAGTGGATCATATCAATTTTAAAGAACTCCAGAACCTCACATAAGCGAACCCCCTTTGCACTTTCATGAGCAACATTTGTACACATCTCTTAAATTTATTCTTTATTTTTAATAAAAAATTTTAAGATTTCATTATTTTGTGTGTAATTTTCATTTTCTTTTCAGTTTTTAGATATGCATTTTTCTTTGGTATTATTCATTTTGCATTTCCTAAGTCCCTAGGTGATCTACCAAATCACTCAAGGCACCTTGGATCCCATTTTTTAGAGGCCCTAGGGATTTGGGGTTAAATTTGTGCACTAATATTTTTAGTTTTCCACTGACCAAAATTTTCTATCACTACAATCAACACAAAGGTAGACACAAATACCGATCCAAGACATATCTAGACACAGGAGGAGAAGAGCATGCATGTTCAAATGAAGAAGTTTCATAATCAAGTGTAGATGAAGTAGATGAAGAGGAGGGATAATAAATCTATGAAAGTGTAGATTTCCATCAGCCAAGGATTCCAATGGAAGGGAATTCTATTTCTCAAATGATAATTTCAAGGGCTCTAATAATGATCAATACTTCTTCTCTAGATAAGCTTGATGAGGAAGACGA
>MNCI01025066.1:14394-37363 GCA_015680685.1 Gnetum montanum
CAAAAAGGCTTTCATCGTGTAGCCTGGAATATAGTAACTCTTCCTAAGAACAAAGGCGGATTGGGCCTTTTGAACTCCTTTTAGCAAGGTCTCACCCTTGTCGCTAAGTGGTTGGTTCAACACCTAGATGCCCCCAATATTATTGGGAATCTCCTTCAGTTAAGGCTTCGACAAGCATTCCCTAAGAACAGGTCTAACTGGAAGGGTATTCACCCTGTTAATTGGATCCTTTCTCCTCACGACATTATCATTCCTGGAACACATGTTTTCAAAAGCATTTGGAAGGCTTGGCAGGTCTTACATTCTCATGTGAATTGGAATAATATACGTATCAATCCTACTCTTCTTTCTAAGATTTGCCCTTGGTGGTTGCCCCTATGTCCTGCTCCTCTAGCCACCTCAAATGCCAGGGTAGCCACCATCTGGTTTCAAAAGGGAGTTGTTTCCCTTAGCTGTCTTCGTCTAACCAATCAGTGGATTACTTGGGATATGTTCGAAAACTTATATGGGGCTTCCAGAATTATGCACCATTGCCTTGACAGACTTTATCACTTCATTCATCAGAATTTGCATTTGGATGCTTCGGTTCCTAGTCTCTTCTATGGTCTTCAATGGACTAATGGATCGAACCTTCTACCCTATAAACCTCATGTGCCCTTTCAGTTGTTGCATGATTCCTCTACGATTGTTAACCGTTATAATCGATCTTGGCACAAAGATGAGTCTGAACAGTTTTGGCTCTCTCTCTTTTCACGAGTTTGGAGCCTTCCGACTCTTCCAAAAATTAAGCAATTTCTTTGGTGCCTATTGCATCAAGGCCTACCTATCGGCAAACGTCGTGAATACCTTGGGATTTCAAACCCTACTTGCCCTCTCTGTGGAGGTCCTGAAAATTTTGTCCACGTTTTTTGGCATTGCCCTTTCGCTCAGTCTTCATGGGAATGGGTTTCTAAGGTTTTTCCTTTGTGCACATTTTCCCCTGAGGATATCTTATTCGGCTTTTTGGCCACCCCCTCTTCTGACCTTCAGTCAACTCTAACCATTTAAATATTATGGAAAAATCTCAAATTCTTCGCCTTGTACATTTCCAAATTTTATCTCGTACTTCTAAGTTAAAGTTGGATACTAATCAGTTGTTTTATTGTTTGCAGCCTTGGAGCAGATACACCAACTCGTGCACTCTTTCCAATCTTGATCTGCTACATCGACGTGTGTTATCATCATAATTTTTGAGCATTAGGTAGCTCTTTGGCCTGTACTCCCTTCTTCGGCATGTACTCCCACACCCTGAGAAAGATTATGTTTCAAGATGTTTTCTTTCAACTATTGCATTTGTCATTGTTCTTCTCCCTATTTATCCATCAATATGTTCAGATGTTGACCATGTACTTATTCTCATTTAATTAATAAAATTCTCTTTTTGGGGTCCGACACCCCCCCCCTTAAATTGTCTATGGACCTATGCATGTTTACAATTAAGCAAACAGAAGTTAATTTAATCCTTTATACAAGATCATACAAAAATATTCTAAATTAGCCAAAAAAAAAGAAAAAAACAAAAAACTAATAGGTGTGAAAGGACCACTTAACCCTCTTAAGTAATATACTTCGTTTCCTTGACTAATATACCACTAATAAAGGTAATCACATGGGCTGCTGTAACTAATCCGGTTGACTAATATACCTCGTTTCCTTGACTAATAAAGGTAATCACATGGGCTGCTGTACCTAATCTGGTTGACGTTGATAATTTTATCACTGTACCTCATCCGGTTGACGTTGATAATTTTATCACAGTACCATTGGCAGTGGTTTCCGCGTGACTTGTCAACATCGGAATCTTGACAAATTTTGCACACACGAAATTGGTTGTTCAAGCGCGTAACTTCAAAACGCTTTAAAGTTGAAACCGCTGGCTCGGCGTTTCTAATTTACTGTCCTCTTTGAATTCTCTGCAACTTGATACATCTCTCTCTCTGAGTTGGACCAAAAACCTGATGGCTGGGAGTTGTATCTGACGTGGAACTCCGACGTCCACCAGAAAGGTTTACAGGTAGCTCTTATGAGAGAACCACATCCAAAACTGGAAGTCATCGGGGCAAGGAAAATGGAGCCAGTGCAGTTACAGCCTCGTTTTCTAGATGAGAGTGGAGGTGTGGGTTCATGCTCAGGCTCTAAGACTGCTGTGAACAAGTTCGATGTCTTCATCAATCATAGAGGCCCTGATACCAAGCATACCATGGCCTATCACTTGTATGATCTGTTCCGAGACAGAGGCGTCCAGGTGTTTCTAGATAAAGAAGAGTTTCAGGCTGGAGACTCTGTGCCAATGGTGATAGAAGAAGTCATTAATTGTTGTAAGGTGCATGTTTGCATTTTTTCAAGTAGATATGCAGAGTCTGCGTGGTGTCTTGAAGAGCTGAAAACGATTCTGAACAGATATGAGATCGGCACATCATTATTGATTCCAATCTTCTACGATGTAGAACCCTCTGATGTTCGATATCTGAAGGGAACTTTTGGGCAGGGTTTTGAGAAGCACAGGTGCAGATACAGCAGTGAAGTCATTGAAAAGTGGAGAGACGTTCTGTTCAAGGCATCCAACATCAGCGGGTACGAGGGTAAAGGGTAAGAGTGAAAATTACTGGAGGAGCAACTTTAAGCCATGAAAATTGCAAAATCAAAATTTTATGTTGTTTTTATTTTTAGTCTTGGGGACATTAGTTTACCGTGACTTGACCGATCGCATGTTTATAAATGTTTTTCAACATCTTAGCATATAATTCATTTCTCATCCAGTTTCAGTTCCATATTATGTATTTTCAAACAATTCCTTTCAAAAGATGAAAGGAACAGGACGTACACCTGAATTTCTTTCCTGTCCAAAAGGTTTACTTGCCTGGTGTTTGCTTTGCATCTTTTGAAATTTTTGTTAAAAATATTTGCGAAGTTCTTCACAGATCATATGGACTTCCATATGGTTGATTATCCTGTTTCTGCATATATAGAAATTTTAAGAGGACTGGAAAAGAAAAAGAAGAGTAGAGTGTTCAATTTATTCTGTTGTCTTCCAAAAATTAAAGACGTTAAAAATCAATTACAAAAATCAGAAAGGTTAGCTGTGACTGTAGATGCAATCTGGTTCCTCTTCATGAAACGAATGAGAAAGCAGTATTCCAGTGAAGTTTTGGTTGTTCTCTCGCCCTATGATAATATCCAATTATATGCAGATGGTTTCTTCATTGAGATCATAGTAGTGTTATGGACAAGGGATATTATCTTTTGCTATTGATTTGCATTTTTATTGTTTTGCTTAACAGGGAACTCTGTATGACCATTGCCAACATAGTATGTAAGAGACTTAATGTAGGGTCAGTTGCTACTCCTGAAAAAGTAATTGGAATCCTGGATAACGTAATGAAGATAAAGAATAACATAATGAGATATCGCAATGAGTGTCAGCGTGTGACATTGGTTGAAGTTAGTGGTGTTGGAGGCATTGGTAAAACCACTTTTGCAAAATGCCTTTATAATCAAATATATACTCAGTTTCAAAGGCATTACTTTATGGAGGATGTTAGTGGAACTATAGAAAAGAATGGAGTAGATGCAGTCCACAAGCAGCTTGGCAATAACCTTCTCANCACCCAATTTGATAATTTAATGAATAAAATTATCAGTAAATGTGGCGGCATTCCTTTAGCACTGACTTTAATGGGTAGGCAGCTTTATGGAAGAAAAATTGCATTCTGGGAAAACTTTTGGCTTGCAATAAAGGATTCTTTGCCGTCTGATCTCAAAAAAATATTAAAATTCAGCTACAATTCTCTGGAAACAGAGCTTGAAAAATGCCTGTTTTTGGACGTGGCTATTTTCTTCCATTTAGAGAGTGTTCACCTCTTAAAAAAATGTAGAGCCAAGAATGATGAGGATGAAGCTGAAATTTCGATTGCACTAGATAATCTGCCAAAAAAGCTTTTAATTGATGTACGCTCAGGAAATCTTTATACGCACGATCTGCTTGTGGATTTATGTAAAAGTATAGTGAAGGATGAGAGTTCTGAGCCTGGTCATTGTAGTCGGCTGTGGAATCCTTCGCATGTCAGAGAAGTGTTATCTGATAACAGGGTAGGATTTTCTTCCATATGGTTGATTTGCATTGTTTGAATTTCAATTTCCTTTCTAACAAATGTTCTTATTATTATATTTAAAAATTAAAAAATAATGTAACAATAGATTTTTCCTTCCAGGGAACGGATAAAGTGAAAGGACTAAGCTTAGTTTGGAAAGGTGAAGCTGTTCTAGATGAAGATGTAAATGGAGATCCATGTCCATGGTCTGCTGAGGCATTTGCTGAAATGTCTTCACTAGAAATTTTGATTTTAAACGGAGATTGCATAAAAGGTACCGGTTATATAAAATTAAAAATTAAATCATGGAGATGGGTACCATTGATTCAATAATGAGCTATGGATTGATTTAACTAAAATGGACTGAGTATATGCTTCTTCCTTGTTTTGTTTACAAAGGTGATTTTTCCCGGCTATCGAAGAGACTCTTATTCCTTAAATGGACTAATTTTCTATTGCAAAGCATACCGACAACGGTCCGCTTAAAGAGCCTGAGAGTCCTGTTATTGTCCCATGGAAGGAACATACGTTTATGGGATTTTTCTCAGAGGGTGAGGTTTTTTTGTTTTTCTTTTCTTTGCAAAATATGTCATCCTTGCCAAATCGTACTAATACATTGTAATTTACAGGAGGCTCCAGTAAACCTGCGGCAACTTATGGTATTAGAGTGTAACAAGTTACAAAAACTTCCAGAGTTTACCAGAAGGTTTGGGAACCTGTCTTCCATTAAATTTGATGGTTTGGTATCTCTTGAATATCTTCCAGACAGCTTTGGGTTGCTGCAAGGAATGAAATCTCTGTGGCTGAAAAACTGCATGGCTTTAAAAGAACTCCCAAAAAGCATCGGAAATCTAAAGCACTTGCTTGAATTAATTATACAAGACTCCTCAGAATTGAAGCTATCGTCAACGTCATTTCAAAATCTGTCCCAATTAGAGCTTCTGACACTTGTCAACTGCCCAGCTTTGGAGGAGCTCCCACAGACAATGGGTGCTCTGCCAAACTTACGTGGGTTCGTTATCCAGAAATGCGGTAATTTGGATATTTCAGAACAGATGACTCCGTACAATCTTCAACGTCTGAGGTCTTTAAGGGTAGTTGACATGAGGAATCTAAGAAAGTTTTCACAGCTCCTCGGCAGTCTTTCAAGGTTGGAACATTTGCGACTTTTTGACTGCGACAGTCTTGAAGAGTTTCCTGAATCCCTGGGAAACCTTTCACATTTGAAATATCTCTATATCGGTTGGTGCGCCAATTTAGTGGCACTGCCCGCAAGCGTGGGCAAGTTTAAAAGGTTGAGAACGTTTTGTATCCAAAATTGCCCTCAATTGAAAGAATTTCCGTCTACGCTTGGAAATCTTTCCGCGCTGACATTGCTGGTTGTGAGTAGCTGTGGGAGGGTAGACGTTATCCACACTCACCATATGTTTAAACTTAAACATCTGTTTATACTAAATTGTGGTAATCTGAGGTGCATTGATGGAATTGATGGGTGTCTCCAGTCTTTGGAAAGTGTCTGTCTTGCAGACTGCCACCAGCTACACTTTCCAGATGGTTTCTTGTGTCAGCAGCATAATTTGAAATACATACGACTCTCGCTGAATGAAGAGTTCATTACAAGATATAGCTACAATGATTTCAAGGTAAGTATGCAGTAATTTTTATCTTTCGCTAAGTTGGTTAATTACTCACCTTGTCTCTACCCAAATTATTCTTCTAGTTTCATGATAATCGATCTTGTGTTTCCTTGAAAACGCAAAACTTATCGGACTGGATTATACCAGAGATTAACCAATATTCTATGAGGTACTCATCGGGCGGGTCCATACGGAATGGCTATCAGTACTCTGTAAAGGCAGAAGTGAGCCCGTGTCTGTTTCCCAGGTTGGAAGAAAGGGTGAGGAACATCGTAGCTAACTACACCTCATCCGGGGTTTTCCTATATTCAGCCAATAATCATGAGCAGCAACAGCTCCCTAAAGGATTCTATATATGCATAATCTGTTTTATTAGTGCAGTTTACGCTAGAGATTTTGCAGATCATATTGGCCCGCCCTTTTTGGTATTTCAACCTCAGTTGGTTGGGGATGACATAGAGAAGGGTGAGGCTAACTTCTACCAATTTAATATGGGTGAGCAAATAAAGTTTGGTCTATCCTTTGTCTCTACATCTGGAGAAGGGTCACAAGCTTCCTTCAAAATTAGAGTTTCTAATGTACGAAGAAGAATGCATGACTATCCAGTGCACAAAGGCATTGTAAAGGATGGTTGGATGATTCAGATGTGGCATCAGACATTGATCCAGCTGTGGCAGTAGTTAGAGAAGTGAACAGAGCCTTTTATTCAGAATTGCGGTACCAACGCTTGGTTTCTCGTGCATGGAGTCAGCTGCCGTCACAGCTCTGTCTTCTCAAATTCTCAGCGCTCGACGTTGCAAACTGCAAAATAACGAAGACTTACCGTCACTGCAACACCTGGATTATGGTGAGGATTTTGTTTTTTTTTTTTTTTTCCTCTTCCAGTTTACTTAGTTAACTTTTATCATGATTTCTAGTACGGTCGCTTGACGTTGACCTTGATTGAAAATTCAAACAGAAAGAAAAGATAGCTTTGACATGGCAGAGAAGGAAGTGCCTTTTCTCAGATGATCACGCATTAGCATTGTTGGCATTGCCGCGAAATCGGAAAAATTTCACTTTTCTAGTATTCAATGCATCTAAATATGAGTCGCAGAGTGTGACCAACTTCTATGAAATGTCAATTTTCATATTGCTTAGAGGTAAGATTAATCATACCAGAAAATTGCAACAAAATGTTTCAAATTCAACGAAAGATAAAGAGATTCCTCATGGCTTAGATACTCTCTTAAAAAGTAAATCTCATGATATGAGAGTAAAAGTTTTTGATTGCCGGAAGGACAACAAATCAAGGTATATATTTGAAAATGATGTTTATGTACAAGTGAAAGGGGGTTTTAGCGAATGGTGGAAAAAGTATCCATGGCATTATTAAGAAGATTTTGATCAAAAAAGACATTACATGAATAGTTAGAAAATAAATAGATTCAACAAAATAATGGCTTAGTACTAGATGTAGCAAAATTAAATTATATATGTATTTTTTATTTTGATGCACTACTGCTTACCTATGTAACTTACATGGCACTTTTATAGGGAGGTTAATCCATCTCTCATTTTCTATTCCAAGTAAATGTGAACTGAAATAAAAGTTTTTATCAAGTTGTGAGCTCTAATTGGGGTTTTAGCAATAAGATAAGAAACTTCTAAATCTAGTTGATTATCTCTAAGATGCTCAAAGTAAAGTTTTTCTATCTTTTTCATATTTGACCATAGCTTGCCTAGCCCTTGTTGCTTAATTAACTTGCATATCTTCTTAAGAATAGGTTGCATTGCTTCCAATGAGACATTCTATGCTATTAGCCATTGTATCTCCTCAATATACTATCCTTGCTCTTTTATGTTTTCAACAATTGCTTTGAAAATTTTGGTTTCCTAAGTTTTATTTAGATGTTAAATATAGCTAGTGAATTAATAGAGAGCTTTAGCTTTTAAGGGGAGTAAGTCACATCCCAAAGGTAACATAGAATAAGGCATTTGTGCCTTTACTTTTCATTTATTTAATCAAAATTGTTTATCACCTTTTCAATAGCTTGTTAATATTTTACATTAGGCTTGGCCCTATATAATACACCCATATAACATGGTAGGATAAATGACATGCTTAGGATAGTGAAGAATGATCTAAAATGAATAAGGTGTGGTGCTAAAAATTATGGAAAATAAATACCAACACATAAGATTTTGGTGCTTAATTACTTATCAATGAAAACTATATAGTTAGAAAAATGTTCAAATAATGATAATGATCTAGACAAAGAAAGTGTAATAAACATACCTTGATACTCTTTACTCTAATTAAGTTATGTAAAATGATAAAAGAGTCTTCTCATATGTTGACCTTATTGTTAAGTTTAATTATACTACATTTAAGAACTTTATGTACATCTCATGTACTTTTTGACTACATTTAAGGACTTCATGCACATCTTTTGTACTTTTTCATAATATGACTCCATTAGGTTTTCTCACCAAAGGATTTTTTTAGTCTAGAGCTTCTAATTCATAGATCAATCAAACATTTTGTAAAAACTTAGAACTATTTTCTAGATTTTAAAAACTTTAACTGATTTTGCACTTTTATCGTGGTAGATACATATTTGAATCGATAAACCATATATACTATATTTTATATTTCATATTTAGTGTTTCTACATGAAATTCATTAAGAGTTTATCCTTCATTTTTGTAGATTCAATGGGTTTACTATCAAATTTAGGTAAAACCAAGACTAATTTTAAATTGCAACTCATCATTTTCAAGAAAAATTTTAAACTTTAGATTACAAGCATGATGCTTTCAACTTCTTTAGGAAAACTCTCTCAACTTGGATAGTAGGTATTGTTACTTCTAATGTTATTTGGCTTTTACATGGGTTTAAAAAATTGGTAAGTCTTTTGGTATCTTATGTATCAATTTTGTTAATTTTAACATACATTTTGGCATGGTATTTTGCTTTTCCAATACATTATTAATCAATGTAGACCTTTACCAATTGGTGGTTCGTGATTCTCTAAGCATCATGCCTAGGCTTATTACAAGTTGTAAGCAATCACATGTGGTACTTTAGGAAAAGCAGCATTCTTTTTTGATAGATTTGATAATAGGAGATAATAATAAAAGTATGATGGGAATTATGGACCTAAATAATATTTAGAAATGAACTTATATGAACAATTGTCATTGTGAGTTATAGTATAAGTTAGAAAATCATGGTGATAATGAATGCCAACAATGGTTGTACTTTCACGTTACTTACAATTCTTAGGTAAAGCTATTGGAATGAGTGGTCCAATCTTTAATGATTGTATATTTCATTTAAGTTTACAATTACTAAACCATATAAAGTTTGTAGTTAGTATTAACTTGCATATATCAAACTTTCACCACTCATTATCATCATTTTATCCAGTTAGAGAATGTGTGATATTGTATGTCAAAACACCTTAGTTAAAGTAAAACTATTATTAATTTATTATGTATTTAGAAACAAAGCTTGGTGTTATTATTATTTTTTAAAGTTCATAAATTCTTTGTGAAGAGTGAATATGTTGACTAAGCAATTTAAATAGTATTGAAGATGAATACCACATATTTCTTCTACATTTGAGTGTATTAGACATAGGTGGAATATCATAGTTGCAAATTTGGTTAATTTGTTATGAGTATTATTAATAAAATTTGGTAATTTTCTTAATGATGTTCTCAAAACTCATAACATGTACATTTCTACTATTTAATAGATTGAGAGGATTTATGGATGTAATAAAATTTTAGTTTTATAAATTTAATATCTTAAAGTAGGATTTATTTTAATTTTTAAGTTAATTATAATTGGTGGGTGGATGTATATTTGATTAGACCTCAATCACAAATTGAATAAGACTTGGAAAATGTAATTATAATTACATTTTTAGATAAGGAAAATGAAAGATATTTGGAGAGCTCCTACATTACCTAAAATTCGTGTTTTTTTATGGTGTCTTATTCATCAAGGTCTTCCTATCAACACTCATCTTAAACATATGAGAAATGTTTCTCTATAATGTTCCCTTTGTAGATGTGAAGACCCATTTTCTCATGTTTTTTGAAGTGATGTTTGGAAATGGATATCAAAAATTTGGAACAACTTTCAATCAAGCATCCATGAAGTCATTATTGGTGATCAAGCTATTTTGTTTGCGTCATTTCTTTGTATTTGAAATTATCTTCAACCCCTTGTTCTCTATTCTATTCGAAAGCTTCGGTATGCAATTATTTTCCAATAGTAAGAGAATAACTTTGACCTTTCTTCAAATGTCAAATACCAAATTCTCAAAGGTGTCGCTTTTTAGCTACAACTTTAAGTAAACAAGCATCATGTAAAAGTTGAATAATTAATTTATTTTCTACAACATTAATTTCTTTTTGTTTTGGAGGCTCAAGGATGGGAAGCTTTTAACTTTTGTTGCTATTTGTTTTTTTTTTTATTAATGTATTATTTTTTCTTTAGAGAGAAGTTTCTCCTTCTCTTTACAAAAAATCATTTACTAAGAAGTGAAACCTATGAGGGCACTTTTGAATAAGGGCAAGGCTTGATCCTTTTCCTACCCCAAAGGAAAGGTTTTTCAAAATTCATTATAAGGATGAAAACTTGGAAAGGGATTGACAAAACTGTTGGGCTTTTTATTTAGACTTTCTCTTTAATGATCTCATGTATTCTAAATTTTTTTCATACTATTATTTATTTATTTTTAGGGTAAAAATGTTTGTATGTGTATTAGTAGTAAGTTTATATATTATGGATATATTGGCCCTATAACATCATGTTTCCAAATATCCTAGTAATCATCAAATATATGTTACATTATTAATGAGAAAATTAGAAAATAAATAAATATTCCTAGGTTATGGTTTGAGGGTTCATTGTAATTATCTTCCTTTGACATCTACCCCTTAAAGACAATTAAGCATTGCCACCACTATTAGGCTTACACCTAGTCAAAAATGATGATTAGACCCTTCCTTTTCTTATTTCACTTGACACTTATTACTTATCTCTACCATCTCTATAACCACCACTACAACTCCATGCTAGCTAAACCTCTAAGCATTGGATATAAATACCTTACATCAAACCCCCAAAGATTACCTTAAGAGATATGCCCATTATTACAACGTGTTTGTATATGATAATGATACCATTTGGGAATGGAAATATCATAAATTCTTTATGAATTCTATAAATATGTAGATCTCTCTCTCTTTATAACAACTTTGAACTATTCTAAGAAATTGAACAATTTAAGTTCTCTCTTAAAGTTACTTTTCAGTACACTTAATTATATTTAGTTCTACTCTTAATTTTTACTTTCAAACTACTCACATACTCTTATTACTCCTAATTATTCTAATACAAATTATTCTTAATTAATTCTAAACTCATTAACATTCTTTCATAGATAGTTCAAATTAAATTTGAATAAAAGATATTTAGATTCAAGATGTTATTAAATATTAAATATCAATTGAAAAATTTCAACAAATATTATTGAAAGTAATATTTTAAGCCTAGCTTCATCCATCAATTCACATATAACTAAGCACAAATTTTGAAAGCAAGTAGACTTTGCAAAGGGATTTCTATTAATTCTAAGATGAATTTCTAACTTCTTTAAATAAAGGATTTACTATAGACCACTAGTACATCATGCGTTGCTCTATTTAGCACCACACTAGTAAGTAGTTTACATTTGTGCTTTTAAGCCATTTTTAGTCATGCACAAATAGATTTGTAACTTGTGTTATCTTTTATTTCAAAAATTTGAATTGGGGAGACCTCAATGTGACTCATGCTAGGATTGTTGCCTAGGTATAATTGCCTAGTATTTAGGCTGTGTCCTCCTTCCATCCTCAATTTTTGGTAATTAAAATTCAATGTGACTTGTGCTCCATTTATAGCTACTTAGTAATCAAAATTTTAATATAATAAGTATTTATCATGACCCATAATGCCTTCATGACTAATCAAACTTACATTTTCTTCATCTACTTACACCATCATCCATCCAAATTTTAGCCTAATTTTTAGCTTGCTTTCACATTATATTAAATCATTTAATCTCTCTATCTTTCATTTTTATAAGACATTATAGATTCTCGAGTCTAGTTTAAACTTTATTAACAAATCACCTTAGATGGACCTTTTAGTCTAGCACACCGAGTCTTAGATGAGTCTTTCACTAATTTGGTTGATATTTCATATCTTTATGATCTTACATTGGCTATCGGTCTTTATGAGGATGATCTCATCACTAAATCTCTTTTCAACTTCCTTAATCACAAATCCTTCTTAACTAATGATCCTTTCATTAAGTTAAAAATCACTACTCACAAATGAATTGAAGAAACTCTTTTACTAGGGACATGATTGCTTGAAGATTTTCAACAATATATCTTAATAACTCTTTAGAACAATTCCATTTTCTTTTTCTTAAAGCTATGATAATATACCCAATTTTGACTTATTTCTAGTTTAACAGAACATCATTCTAGAAGAAGAATCAAAATCTATCAAGTAAAAAGCTTGTAAATTCAAATCTAACATTGTCTTGATTATCAAGGAAGAAATCACCATACTTTATAATATAAGTTTCATCTATCTTGTTGACTTTTCTTAATTAGTATCCAACATGGGTATTGTTTCCAAGAAAAATAGGGATATCTACATCTAGATAAACTTTTAGGATCTCAATAAATTCATTCTTAAAAATGACTTTTTTTCTCTTGAACATAGATTACCTCATTGACACCATGATTGGTAATGGTCTTTTATCTTTCATGGATGTTTTTTTTGTTATATTGAAATTTAGATAAATCTTAAATATTAGTAATATTCCACTTTTATGATACCTTGGGGTAGCTTCTGCTACACTATGATCTCCTTTTGCCTTAAAAATACTAAAGTAAGTTATGACCACATCATTATTTGCATCTTTATAGACACAAAATTTAAGATTGTCAATGACTATGTTGATGACTTAACTATGAAATGTTTGGAAGAACTATAACTATAATAATAACTTAACTAGGAGGATTTCATATAAAAAAATGAATAATAATATTAAAAAATATTAGAATACATTAGATCATTGAAGAGGTAGTCTAAAGAAAAAGCCCAATGGTTTTAGGAATGCCTTTTTAGGTATTCATCCTTACAACCAATCCTAAAAGCCCTTCCCTTTAGGATAGGAAAAAGATCAAGGCTTGCCCTTATTCAAAAGTGCCCCCACAAGTTTTTACTTCTTAATAAGGTATTTCTTATAAAGAGAATGAGAAAATTGTCTCTCAAGGAAAAAGAATACATCAATAAAAGATAAAGAATAAATAGCAACAAAAGTTGAAAGCTTTCCATCCTTAATCTTCCAAAACAAAAAGAAATTAATATTGTAAAAAATAAATTAATTGTTCAACTTTTCATTAGGAGCTTTTTGGCTTGAAGTTATACCTAAAAGGTGACATTTTTGAAAATATAGTATTTGACACCTAAAGGGAGGTCATAGTTATGCTTTTGTTGTTGGAAAATAACTATAAACCAAAGATTTTAAATGGAGTAGAGAATAAGGGGTTGAAGATAATTCCAAATGCAAAGAAATAACCTAGACAAAGCATGCTAATCACCAAGAATGACTTCATTGATGCTTAGTTAAAAGTTGTTAAAAATTCTAAATGTTCATTTCCAAGCATGCTGAGTAATAAGACATTTAAAAATATATAAGAAAATGAGTATTTGCTTCTACAAAGAGGACATGGATGAGAAATATTTCTCATATATTTAAGACAAATTCCAATAGGAAGACCTTGATGAATAACATCCCATAAAAAAATAAAAATTTTAGGAAATGTAGGAGCTATCCAAATATTTTTTGTTTTTCTCATCCAAAAGTGCAATGATAATTGCATTTTCAAGGCCTTATTGAATTTGTTTAAAATAAAATCATTCTTTGTAATAATCTCATAAGCACCTTTTCAATTAAATGGAAAAACATGTTTATCATTCTTCAAAAAAATATCTCAAAAATCTTAATGCAAATTGTTGTTGACTTTAAATAAAATATTAGGATCAGAAATTAAATTTTCAAAATTCTTTTTCCTTTTTCTATTCAAACTATAGATGCTAAAAGATTCATTCCAAGTAATCTATCTATCATGCATACACAATAAGAAACTAAGGTAATACCAAACTTGCTTCAAGTGGTATATAATCTAGATACATTAGTAGCCTAAGCTCCTTCATTAAAAGGAAGCCACCATAGACTAATCTACTTAAGCATATCTCTTAGAACTATAATATGATTGTAATTTCAATATTTATTAAGCTTCCACCATTTCTTCCAAATTTTTTTAGGAATTAGAAAACTAAGAATAGAAATGGCCTAAGGAAAAAGAAGATAGTGAAGAAAGTTAATAAAAGATCAATTATTATTATTTTTAATTTTTCCTTGCATAAGTTGGATTCTTAAAAGGAGCATCCAAACATCATCTCCATTAATATACTTTGCAATTGATTTTACTACAATAGAAATACCCTAGTTATAACAATTAATAAAGCCAAGATCTCTATAATTTTTTCTACTAGTACAAATACCCAAGGAAACTCTAGAAAAACCTTTTATATGTTTCTTAGCAAACCAAAGAAACTAATGGATAATTCAATTAATTCTTTCTTAAGAAGTTTTAGGAGTCCAACTTGAGTAATAAACATGAGTTGATTAAAGCATTTTTCTTAATAACTAAAGCTTTGTTATTAGTAAGGTTGAACATTTTTTCTTTTGATTTATCAATATTCTTTTAAAGTTTATCAATCATATATGATAAAGTGAAATTTTCATTAGCTACCATATTGGGTATCCAATATCAGAGTTGTGATATCGTGTATCCAATATCAGGGCACAAGCTACAACATTGGATATCTGACATCACAGGACACATGCCTATCTATAAATACAACACTTAGGTGCATGGTCCAACACAATTTCATCCACTCATACCAAAACTCTCTAAGTTTGTTTTAGCGATTTTAGTCTAAGTACTTAGAAATGTGTGCCTGTAGTGTGGTGTTGAGTGATTGTACAGAGTTTTTAATTAAGTATCTTGTACTTGGACATAAGTATGAATGACAATAAAGATCGAGATTACTTTTCACCATTTCAACATCCACTTAGTTTTTTTACTATTTACTTGGAATAATGTTTACCATTTTCACTTAAATGTTTTCTATGTTAATGTTTACCATTCTTTGCATTTTATTTTTACTATTGTTAGGTAGTATGGATATGACCGATTTCGAGCACTAAGTATAGTTATTTGATAACCTAGTAGTGTTATCACTTGTTTCACTTAGTAGTGGTACATTTGGTAATTCCAATGATGACTACATGAGTCCAAGGTGTGTACAGCAAGTTAGGATCAAATATCCATCGTTATAGGCTAGAATATATTATTTATTGTTTTCCTTAGACTTAGAATTATTTTCACACTTTACCATTGTAGCTAGGAGATATGACCCACCAACATCAATATATCATACACCTCATTGAGAGCTAAACCATACACATAGATTATACTAGCTCCACATGGGAAGACAATGGTCATGAACTTAAACCAATTACTAGCATAATCACATTACCTTGTCCACAGATTACAATCAGGCTATGTGTTAACACTCGTATCTTCTATGATTGGGTGTTGGATTACTCCAAAAATCTATAAATGACATTACAACAAAGGTAGAGAAAATGTGGGATTCCATTGATGAAATATTTGCAACCACATTAAAGATTATGGAGGAAAGAATAAAGCAAGCCTTTGGAAAAGGCAAAGATAAAAATAAGAAGAAATAGGCTGGATGGAAAGGCAAAGTAGCTTTAGTGGTTGAGTGTTCAAATGCCAGCTCTATCGATGAGGAAGGTTGCATCGTGTGTCAATATGAACATTTCAAGGGATGTTGTCCAATCATGATACATCTATAAGAGATAGGGTCATACATACTAAACCAAAAATTTGTTAAAAAAAATGCCCAAAAGGTTACTTGATCCTCAAGGTAACTACTGCCAAAACTTTCAACTAAGGTATTATCCTAGTGGAGGTTTACCGTAGCCATAGGAGCACTATTATTAGTAGTGGAAATAGCCTCAATCATGGGCTATGCCACCACCTCACTAACAATATCTATACAGATAGCTAGATCCATATGGATATTTCATTCAATGTCTAGTCTCACCTAGTAATGTAGCTATTTAGAACCCACAGTACTACCCATTAGAGTATCACAAAACGAGGCCACCAAGGATAGATTGAAATCCATATGTTCATCCATCAATAGCTAGTCCTTCTAATCAGTACCTAAATCCTCTACCATCCATGCCACCTCCTATTATGTAGGGGAAATTTCCATCATAAGCATAGCAAAAGAATGCTACTAGGGCTATCAATATGCACGAGGAGATGACTACATATGAATCTCAATCCAAGAAATGACTGTTCTTTAGAATGAGTCAAAAAAAGATTCAATAGATGGGGAACACATCTACTTCCTCCCCATACACATGTAATCCTTCTCAACATAGCAAGATTTTGACTTCATCGAATTCAAATGTCATAATTATCATGCTTACTCAGACATAACTCACTAGATAAAGGCTAGGGCTCTTCCACAAAAGAGAACTAATCTAGGAAGTCCCTCAGTTTATCTTCAAATAGCAAGACAAAAAGCATGCAAAGCTATACTTGATTCTAGGTTAGGAGTGAACTTGATCTCTCAAGACATGTATCAAGCCTAGAATCTATCATCACTAAAGAAAAGTAACATTTGGTTGAGGCTTGTGAACCAGTCGATAACAGTCTGACTTGGATAGATGGATGATGTGATTACCACCATCACTGGCTGGTCTTACTCTACTGAATTTCTAGTCATTTACATGGGGAGGAACAAAGGGAATTTTCCAATTATCATGGGAAAATATTAGCTTAGCATTGTTAATGCTAAGCTTGGCATTCATGATTTGTCCTTGGAAATTTCCAAGGAAGATAAGCCAAAATCATATAGAGATGAAGATTTTAATGTATCACATACAATGATAATGGGTGCAATTGTATGCAAAGAATCCAAGATATCAATCAAGAGGATACTAAGGCATGCAATAGATGTGTAGAAATAATATGTGTGCAAAATTGTTTGTATGTAGTTTCCACACAACAAGAGGGCATCAAGTGGCTAATCACAAGTGAAGAAATGAAAACTAACAAGTACATGGAACTAGAAGAACAAATCATTAGTGCCTACATTGCAAAAACTGATAAGTTAGAACAATTAAGGAAAGGGCACTTCTACCCACAAATCAATTAGGAAGAAGAAACATACTAGAGACACCTAGAGATCCCATAAACAATGAAACTAGAAATGCTAGAATTAAAAGCCTTGCTCGCAACATTAGAATATGCATTTTTGAACAACAAAAGCTGTAATTATTAATGCCAACCTAGAAGAAGAATAGAAAAGGGAGCTACAAGAAGTGATTAATAGATGGCTCACAACATTCGCATAATCATATGATGAGATCACATGAATTGATCCACAAATTTGTCAACACCAGATCTATATTGATCTTGCAATCAAATCATGATGCCAACCTCAACAAATGCTTAACCATAAATTGAAGGAGGTAGTTAAGAAGTAATTAGAGGAATTGCTAAAGGAAGGATTCATCTATCCTATTGTAGATAGTGAATGGATCAATCCATTAGTGATTGTTCCAAAAAAGGGGCACAAATGGTGAGTTTGCATTGACTCAAATGTTAAACTTTATCACATTCAAGAATTACTTTCCTTTACCATTTGTTGATTAGTTCCTATAAACTATTGTAGGACATGAATTTACACTTTTCTTGATGGATATAGTGGATACAATTAGATCTATGTTGCACTTGAAGACTAGGAAAAAACAACATTCACCAATCCATGGGGAATGTTTTCCTACAGATAGATGTCCTTTGGTCTTTGCAATGCACTAGCCACCTTCTAGAGACTAGTATTAAGAATCTTCTAAAAGCAAATAGGTAGTGGTGTTGAAGTATTTATGAATGATTTTTCAACATATAGGCTAGATTTCAAATAAGCATTGGACCATTGGAGCAAGTACTTAAGAGATGCATTGAGACCAATATGAAGCTCAACTAGTAGAATAGCCATCTCATGGTCTATAAAGGCATAGTGCTAAGACATAAGATATTCCATAAAGGTATTGAGCTAGATCTTGAAAAGATTAGAGTCATCCAAAATATCACTCAACAAACACAGACAATGAAAGATGTGAGATCATTCTTAGGCTAGACAAGATACTATAGGAGATTCATAGAAAACTTTTCAATGATAGCAAAACTATGGATCTTTTGCTTTTGGTATGTCAAAAAATTAAGAAAAATGAAAAACAAGTTTGTTTGTATACATGTGAAGTTGTTGTTCTTCCAGGACAAGAAGTTGTATTAAGTAAAAGCTATGGACAAGGAATGATACATTCAAAAGACAAAGGAAGATGAAGAAAGATGTCTCTAGGAAGTAGGAGACATATGGATAGATTTGGAAGAAAATTCAAAAGGACATCCTTAGAAATAGCAAGATGTCTTCCCCTAGCCAAGAATTTCTTTCATGAGGCAATGACATCTTTACAAATTGCAGACCAAATCTAGAAAGACATCTTCCAAAAGACAAAGACATCTTATAGAGTAGAAACTTTACAAAGATGTCTTTCAAGAAACAAAGACATCTTTCCAAATTTGAAGGCAAATTCAGAGAGGCATCTAAAGAATGAGAAAGACATCTCCCATGACCGTTAGTGACTGTTAGCTAGCCATTGCATCAATTTTGAGAAGGATTTAGTAACATGGTAATTATAAGAAGACTTCATGTGGATTGGAAAATGTGCAAGCATTGTTGTATTCATTGTACAATCATTTGTAATCATTGAATTCTCTATTGCTCTTCATTGTCTAATAATTGTGGCTTTGTAAAGTATGCTATACCTAACTGTGCAAGGATTAGCAAATTAAGTTGCAATCATTCCTTGTATTTCTTATTCTTGTTGTCCTCTAGGGTTGATGTGCTTGAGCTTGTTAGGATCTTGCAAGATTGAGTTGTTGGTGCTATGGTACAACACTCTGGTATGGAGCTCAAGATTGTAAAGTTTGTGGAAGCCTTGAAACCATCTTTCCAAGCCTAATGAGACCTTGTGGGGTTGAGTGATTAGTTATTTGATACAATGCTTTGGAGTGGGGCTTGAAGACTATATAGGCTATAGACCCTTCAACCATATTTTGAGAGCAACAAAGTCTTAAGTTGTGCTTGCAATCCACCCTCTGAGTGTAGAGTATCTAAGTTGATGAACCACGTAAATTTGTGTGTGTGATTTTTTTGTTTAAGTTTTGATTTGGGAAACCTAGTCATCCTCCCCTTCTAAGTTCAATCATCCACAACTGGTAACGGAACCTGATACTCTTTATTGCATCATCTACTTTAGGATTGAACAATAGAGGGGACTTCCTATACAAAGCCATCCATGTTTGTTGGATTCAACTTCACCTATTGGAAAGCTAGAATGTAAGGGCTTTTCAAATTCATAGAGTTTGAAGTCTAGGAGCTAATCTTAGAAAGATACACTCCACCTATTGATTACACCACTAGCATCATCAAGCCTCACAACAAATGGTCATAAGCAAAAAAGAATAAGTTAATGTTTGATTCAAAAGAAAAACTTTTTTTATATTGTGCTTTGAATAAATTTGAATTTAATAGGGTACCAAGATGTAAAAAGGCCAAAGAAATTTGAAAAAATTTAGAAGCTACTTATGAAGAAACCTCTATTGTTAAGCAATCAAAATTATTAGTTATGCAAAGTAAATATGATAAGATCAAAATGTGAGAAGATGAGAAAATAAAGAATTATTTTTCTAGAGCTAATGATCTTATTACAACAATTAGAGGAATAGGGAAAGTCTTGCTTGAAAGTAACGTCATCATCAAAATGATTAGAACTCTACAACCAAAGTTCAGGCCTAAGGTCACAGCCATGGAAGAAATTAGAGATTTCTTAACTCTAAAATTTAAGGAACTTCAAAGTGCTCTCATTGCCTATGAAATGAATCTCATAAGAGAAGGAGTAATTCAAGAAAAACCTATTATTTTAAAGACTGCCTCCAAGGAGAAAGAGGTCAATGAGCATGATGAGGACAATGAAGAGGAGATTGCCCTCTCACTAGGAAGCTTCAATGACTAATTGCTAGGAAGAACAAAGGGACATATCCAAAAAGATTCAATCAACCTAAAGGTAAAGAAAGAGGTAAGAACTTTTTGAACTCTAACTTAGATTTTTCTTCTATAGAATGTTGGATATGTGGAGGTAGAGGCCTTGTGACCTCTAAGTCTCCTAGTAGCCTTAGGATGCAATACAAGAACAAATCCCTTGAATAAGTAAGAAAAAAAACTTCTATACAAGTTGGGATGATGGGGAATAAATTGAAGAAGAAGTAGAGGAATATGCAAGAAATTCTTAGCTTATCTACATGGCCCTCATTGTTGGTGATTCATTAGATGATGAACTAAATGATGATGCAAGGTATGATTTATTATGTAAATAACTTTTGAAGTTTCAAAATCTTTGTACTATGTTAAATAAACAAGTTAAGTCTAAAGAACATGAAATATCTTTGTTAAATTTTCAATCTTTATAAACAACTCTTAGATCTAAAGGCTAAGAATGAGAAGCTAACCTTATCTTTAGAATAAGCAGAAGTGGAAGTTATGGATGTTAAACTAATAAATGAATAATTAACAAAGGGAAATGAGTCCCTTCAATTGGTACTTGGACAAGGAAGAAGCCCATAGGAAAAAAGTGGACTTGGATATTATTACTAAGAAGAGGAACCTTCATCTCATTCAAAGAAACCATAAAAAACAAGGACTCTACATCAAGGGAAGCTTTTGTCCAACACAAAACTCCTCAAAGGTTGAGTCCTTCTAGATATTTTTTAATTAGGAGAATTAGATATTATTATTGTAACAAGATTGGACATAAACAACAGGAGTGAAATCTAAAGTTTTATCATATGAGTACATGGACATATCACAAGACTCCTTGGTTTTATCAAAGTGCACTAAGAAAGGGTTTTATGTAGGATAACAAAGAAGATTGG
This sequence comes from Gnetum montanum, assembly GCA_015680685.1. NCBI lineage: Eukaryota > Viridiplantae > Streptophyta > Gnetopsida > Gnetales > Gnetaceae > Gnetum > Gnetum montanum. The sequence goes on from MNCI01025066.1 coordinate 35,387, forward strand.
AAGTCAACCAAAAGGACCAAGGGCATTAGGACACTTTTCTTAACAAATTTGCAAGAGGAAATCATGCATTGGACATTGGGGAAGTTCGATTCAAAGGAAATTCCTCAAAAGAGGAAACACATTTCTTAGTTCTTTAGACACCATCATCTTTTGACAACATGATAGGTAGGTAGAAGTAAGTTTTTATTTTTGGTTTTAAGGTTTAACTATGACTATAAACCAAAGGTAGCCTTCTAGAACCTCATTTTTACTTTTGAAGAAAGACGTATCTTTAGTTTTTTATTTGTTGTAGGAAAGACATCTTCGATGAATTAAATATGTCTAATGAATTTTTACATGTGAAAAAGACATCTTTCTATTGAAAAAGATGTCTTTTTTCTCATTCAAATCCCTCATTTACCCACAATTATAAAAGAATAAACCCCCATTTTTGTCATATTCTTCCATAGAGATACCACAGAGACAACTAGGGCTTCATCATTCTCAACAATTTTTGTAGAGATGACTCACAAGAAGGTTGGTATGTCCAGAAATCCATCCAAGAAACATGCAAGAGGAAGTTCTAGTATTTCACTACCTTCATACACACCCCAATTTCAAAGTACAAGTGCTCAGCACATGTGTGAGGCTTCAAGAACCACCACCATTGTTTTTGAGGATTCTCTTAATTTCCATTTGCATAGACAATAGGATTTGTTCGATTATTTTAATCTTTTTCACTGGACTACATTCATTTCCATGAAATTTCTAGTGCCTGAAGTGCTAATTTGAGAGTTCTGCTATAACATTGTTATTTCTGATGCTATTGTGGGGGCGTTTACATTCACTATTGGTGGGATAATTGTTGAAGTATCTCCTCAAATTATTAATGCACCTCTAGGTATTTCCAGTCTTGATGTCTTCTGAGTTACCATAGAGTTTATGCATTCTATTTACACAAATGGTATTATGCCCATAGCTCATGATGAATTCTATGATGTATTGTTTGGAAGAGATATGTCTTTTGATTGGGATCACATTGAGTGGAGCAAGATGACTCTAGATGCCTCCACCTTGTTACTTATTGTTTTGTATAATATAATGGTAAAGGGAGGTAGTTACAGTTATTGACTACTAGCCTAGGGCTATGTACTATATTTCTTTCTTATAAGGTTACAATTAGATTTGGGGCACACTCTTTGTTGAGACATTCTAAGTCACTATGTCAGGGAGAGAATCCTTGGGCACCCTTACCTCATTAGCATGTTGATATGTCAAAAGGGTGCACCTATTCTAAAGTTTCCTTTGATCAAAGACAAGTGGAGTCTTAGTGAGTACATAGAGAAGAGGTGTTCTTATTACATAGTAGTAGCAAGACCTAGCACTAGATCACCAAATCAAAAGAAGGAGGACTCACCATAGTTGAGAAGATCAAAATCTTTTCGAGCTTAGATTACTTCCTCTCTAAAGAGGCTATTTAGATCCATTTCTCAAGCCATTGGGAAGCTTAGTAGGAACCTCTCTTACTTGCGTAAGAACTTAGATGAGGCTACAATTCCTCCTTCCTCTAATCAGTAGGTATTTGAGGTGGTCACTACTCCTCCCATCTCTAATAGTAAGGATGATGCTTTGTTCCTCCATGCCATTCTTTAGTAGTAGGCCCCTCATGCACATACAACTCAGGGATGGAGTTAGATTCTACGCTAGAGGCATCCCTAGCTAGGGTTCATGGGGAACATCATACTTCCATGTCACAGCCTGAGCACCATATTCTAGTTCCTCCTACTTTTACTACCCCATCTGATGAGACGTGACCTGCCGCCATATCTATAAATAAGAGGTGGCACTCCCTTCATTTCCAAATCCTGGCTAGAAGTAGCGAAGCTCTAGCAGATTGATCACTCCAGAGTTAGAATTTTTCCCATGTGCCCGCAGTAGGAGTCCTAGAGTGAACGGCTCTTTATTCGAGCAGCTTGTAACCTGAACCCAAGTTGTGTA
>MNCI01025068.1:0-54257 GCA_015680685.1 Gnetum montanum
CATAGGTCATGATCAAGTCATGGTAGGATCATAATCAGCTAGTATAAGTTATGGTAACATCATGATTAGGTTGTGTTATTCAAATTTTACCATTCTTGATCCCTTGTTGTTGAAGCTTAGTTTGAGAAATTTCAACATCTTTCAACCTTGTTCAAATGAGTTTGTTAGACCTAAGATTTATTATCTTCTCAAGTTTGATTTGGATTTGACTATTAAAATTTTAGATGATTTGTATATATTGGATGTTATTTCTATCTCTTCATCATTAATGTTTGGTTTTCCTTATTTGAATATTCATATGGATGGGGGTTATTAGAAGCTAGCACTAGGTTACGTGGCCAGTTAAAGATGGGCTCATTGAGATGTTTAGTATTTAATACCTAAAGAAATGCATCAATGTGGCTTTTGTTATAGGCCTCATCCTACATAAGTGATTCATGGCTTATTGATCATTTTTATGTAATGCCTCTAAAATGTTAAAGGTGAGTTTTGGATGTTACCTCTAGGACTGGTAGTTTGATTTGAGACTAATAATAAAAACATGTGCATGGTAGTTTGACATTTGGTTTAGAAATTTGAACAAGTACACATGATAATAATTCACACATTTTGAACTAAGTGTTGTTTATACTAGCCTCCTTGTTTGCAGGTTGATGAGTGGAGTGGATAAATTTAGTTTGGCTAGATTTATTTGATGTTTGTATTAATATTTGATGTGTGTTTTTGAATGTTTGGATTATTTGTGCATACTAACAGATCTTGGAAGCCAACATGCCTTCATCTAGCTTTCATGATATTTTTTCTCAATTTAGCTAAAGGAAATTTCAAGGTTTCTAAGTTAGTGTATATTAACCCCTTCTCTCTTATTTATATGTTACTAGGACTGTGTGAAGCAAGGAGATCCTTCAATGTTTGCAGCTAATGTGGATTTCATTCACACTTATTTTCAGGTATTAGTCTTTTACCTTTTAGCATATATGTGTGAAAAACCATAAAATTTTAGAACCCTCATGCTTCAGTAGAGTCTTGGAATTTGGGCAAGAACTTCCACAAGTGCATCGTCATGATGGTTCGGTAGGAAAATGTAGGAACTGAGGATGGACTGTCTAGTCCGGCAAGTTTTCTATCTTCAGAGCTAATAGGCCCATTGGACTCTCCAGCCTGCCCAATTGGACAATTGATCTGGCTAACAGTCTACCCAGAGACCATGCTAGGAGTTGTCGAAAGTGTTCGGGATGAGCAAAATAGTTCAAAAAGTTTTCTAGTGAAGAAGTATGCTACACTACGCTACACTGTATAGCATAGCCTTGAAAGATAAATGCTCAAGCGTCCAAAGCGCAAGTTGACAAAATGGTTGCAAGACAAGTTAGGATCCAGTTAGCCCAAGGTGTTATGCTATGCTACGCTCTGTAGCGTAGCACAGTGTAGCAAAGGTAGAGCAAAAAGGTCCATCTTGCGAAGTGATTCCAACAGAAAATGGCACTTTGGCAAGATTTCAACTCCCATGAAACACCATAAAATTTCTATCTTGGTACTTCTCCAGCAAGAAGTAGGTCCCTCAGACCCACAGACAACCTCGGCTACATTTGGTGTGACACATTGCAACTTTGGGGATCAAAATACTTAATTTTCACTAAGTATACAGTGGCAGCGTATATGCCCAGCGTATACGCCCAAATTCACACCCACAGTGTATACGCCCAGCGTATATGCCCGACATTCTCAGCGTATATGCCCAGCATACACACCTCACATGTACGCTCGTCAGGCATAGCAACAGACGTGTACGCCCGACGATGAAATCTCCAAAGACAGAATGAGAAAAACACTGAAGAGCAAGGATTGAAGCAAGTTGGCAACCATCAGCGTATGCGCCCTGGCGTATACATCCAGCAACCATCAGGAACTACGCCCAGCCATTGTCAGCGTATACGCCCAGCATCCATAGCATCTACGCCCAGCACATCCAACGTATATGCCCAGAGTCTACGCGTGCCTGATACAGCGTATACGCCCAATGTATATGCTTAGCAGATGTAATATATTGTACACTTGTAAATTTTATGCCTTTTTTCACCCGATCAACGTCCACATGTCGCCCAACCCGAGTATAGCGTAACAACCGGTATAAAAACCCCAATTTTCCACTTGATCTAGGTCGGTTGGCAAAAATCCCAGAGCATACCAAAGAGCAATTACGTTGCGCACCAGAGCTAAAAACCTTTTACGTTGGAAAGCCCTATACTCTGAGCATACAATCTCTACACTGAGCCTATAGTGTGAACCAGCCCAATCATCCTTGTATCCACCGGGGCTTTTCGTCCACCTTATGTTTCATCACAACTACGTTAGACCGGTGCACTGTACTCTCATCCTGTAATACCATTGTTACATCTTCTTCATAAAATTGTTTACAGTTTACATCAATTTTGTGCATGTGTTCTATTTACGCTCGTTTACGCTTACACTCTGTCCGCATCTGCTATGATGTTTACGCTCTATTTTACGCCTACTACATTGTTTACGTATAACCCAGTGTATAGCACTTCGGTGTACGTTTGAGGAAATCCTTGTCTGATCCGCATACGGACCACCCAAGGTACTCTACCTTCATTCATTCCAGCTCACCCTCAGGCGAAGGTAGGGTCTTCTGTGCATGTCCGGTGATCCCACGGTCTCTATTTCCTTCTAGCCGGAGACCGACAATTTTGGATGGTACAGAAATTAGCGCTAGAAGGAGGGCCCTGCCTAAAACCTTACTCACAAACTTCCCAGCTTTTACGCTGTTGAGCATTTACGCCGCCGACCACACATTCCTACTAAAAACATTCCAGCGTTTACATTACTTGGTTTGAAAACCCAGCCCGCAAACTGCCCAGCGTCTACGCTGTTCGCTGTTTACGTCGTTCCTGTCAAAACTTACCCTGCGAAATCCCCATTGTTCATGTTGGTAACCATATACTACGTTTTACGCTGCAGATTTTCCTTACGCCTTACACAAGATTGTTAAATTTTACGCTACATATTTTATGCCATAGACTTGTTTACGCTGTTGTCCATTTACACTACGCCCTTTACGCTGTAGACCTCGTCTACGCTGTATACCCACTTTGTCCCTGCTATTCTGTCTACGCTACATTCCATAGATTTTCGTTACGCTTCCATACGTTACACTGCACTTTATACACTATAACCCTATCTTATGCTGTACCCTAACATTGTATATGCTCTCTAGCGTATACACTGAGCCACTTTCGTCGTAGACTCATCTACGTTGACCATATACGCTACGTACATACACGTTGTATACGCTGTCATTATACGCCGTTAGTTGAAGCGTATACGTTGTACGCTGCATAGTACATTAATTTCACATTTCTAGACCGTGTCGTATATCCTCAACCAATCATCATGAACCCTGTAAACACCACCGCCGCCACCACTCAAGTCACTAACATCATAGACACCATGGCTGTCCAACAGCCTATCACGCAACACCCGAGAGTACAACCCACAATGGGGCCCCGCCAGTCCCTAAGGTTGCAAGGGCGGAATCCAATCTCTAACATTATAACCCAGGACCAGTATAACTTCATATGTCTGAAGATGCAAGCTGGCCTGGCCGTAGATCGAGCCGAAATGGAGGTAAAGAGGCAATATGAACTCTTCTACAAGGGGGACGCGAGTTCATCCCCTCTCCATATGATATAATCCCTGTTCCAGAGCAATACTCAGAGCTCGTCACACAACTCCTCCTACAAAGGTGTCAGTCGTTGGATCAGCCTGTGCTAGAGCCCCAACTAGAAGAAGAGGACGAATTCGCTGCTCAATCTGAACATGAGGACTCCTACCACACTCTTAGCCCGCAAAAACACATTAACCCCATGTTTCATCCGGGTACAGGGGAAATCATGCCCCTCCAGCATCTCAGGTTCACCCAGGCCCAAGCACCGCCACCAAAAACATCAGCGCTAGTGCATATTCCTCCCCTGAGCGACCTCCAATTCAACACATTCCCTCTCGCAATCATCCCTGCTGCAGCTGCAGGCCCGTCCTCACAAGCACCACCCCTACACCATAATGTGGGGGCAACCTCCTCGCCTTGAGTGATAGGGATGCCACACGTGATACCAGCATCCACGTTCGCTCACTACATCTCCCACATTCAAACGCACACCGCCCCCTCAACCGCCGTAACCCAACAAGGAGTCCCTTCGCATAACGTGGCTAGGCAATGGCCATCGATGGGTGTGCCATCACATCAACCCTCTCACCACAACGTGTCATCTCATGCATTTCCACCAGTTAACATTCCCTAAATACAACCACAACCATAGTAGTAACAACCTCCCGTATATAATGTGCCATCCCTAGTGCCACAGGCTGTTCACATCCCACAAGTACAACCCCCCGCTGCGTAGCTTTCAGCATTTCAACCCGCCTTTCAACAATCTAACCTGTACCCAGCACCACACCCCCAATCTGTCACCTTACCTAGCACTCAAGACTGGGCGGATGCAAAAAAATTGATGCAAGAACTAACTGATGAGGTTAAACGCCTCAAAACAACCGCTGACGAGGAGTTGAAGGTAGTGGACTTTTACCATGATGACCCCATCAGCTCTTCCATCCCGCCCTTAACCTTGCCCAAAGGCGTATCATTGCTGACACTAACCAAATATAACAGGGAGACAGACCCCAATGCTCATTCAATAACATTTAGATTAGAATGCGCGTTACTCCAGGCATGGCCCCATGCCATTCTGCCAGTGTTCCCCATGTCCCTGGCGGGGAGAGCACTTGATTGGTACTAGGCCCTCCCAAGGAATTCCATCTTCTCCTTGGAAGACTTATTAAACCAGTTTGTGACCAGGTTCAAGTACAACTTGAAACTCGAGGCCACACTAGACAGCCTCAGACAGGTTAAGCAAGCACTGCTTGAACCTGTACAGAAATTCATTCAGAGGTGGAATGCTACTCTCAACGAGCAACATGAGCCAATCTCCCAGACCTACCTGCTTACTATTCTAAAAGGGGCCGTAAACAACTTCTTTAAATCCAAGTTGTACTATCTCAATGCGCGTAATCTTAACCAGGCTTTTGTACAAATTAAAAATATAGAAGAGGCGGCTCAAAATAGCCATGATCCTGCATACTTGGCCTTCAAGAATCAACACAGTAAAAAGGATGAAGAGAAGGCTAAAGCAACTATAGCAGTAATAGCAGAGACACAAGCAGGCATGGAACAACAAAAAAAACCGCCAGTAGCTCCCACTAACTATAATAAACCTGCTCCCATGACCATGCCGAAATCATCATCAATATACACCCCTGCCAATGAAACCATCCCAGCTATTCGACCAACTTTTGAAGGCTAGGCTAATGAAACATAAATAGTTATCCCCCATGACCATCCAGGACATGACCGATTTTTTCAACTCATTTAGAACCCGAGCCTAGCAACACTGGATGAGCCTCCCATACCCAAAGGTTTTAGAATGGATCGCTTCTGCAATTACCATCAACGCAACAGGCACGGTACGGATTACTGTTTCACCTTGAAGCAGGATATTTAGTGAATGATCGACGAAGGCCAAATCACCTTTGATGAGGCCAACCCGGTCCAACCACAGAATCAAACTATGGGGGTGTACAAAGACCCTCTGAATACCAAGGAGGCGTCATACGTTATCAATACAATCTACTTTGATGATGATTCCGAGACACACAACATTAACACTGTCTACCCCGAATATAAATAGGAAACACCTAATAGGCCGTTTGTAGTTCAGGTTCCTCCCGCTGTGTCCACGCCCACACCTCAACCACCACGTGCCCTACAGTAGCTATACGTCGTCTGCGTACCTTCAGCCGTACCTACATCCTCAAAGCCACCAACCCCTCATATTCGGCCTACCCCTTTCGTAGTCTGAGTACCACCCACCATCGCAACAGCGGAGGTCCAACCTCCACCAAAATCGACCCCGTACGTTGTTAGGACACCCGAAAGTCCTAACGATTACCAAACCTCCACCTCACAAGCGCAAGGAAAACCTAGCCCCTACGTCATTAGGGTTCCTAGCCAGCCTTCAGCTCAACCACTTCCCACTGTCCAACCGCAACCCCGTCCAGCTCCATATGTGGTAAGAATCCCAAGGCAACCTGAGGCTCCAAGACCAGCTCCACCTCCACGTCACACACAAGAATGCTTAACGAATAGGCTTACGTGTGAGCGCGTGGAGAAAGAGCGCCAACGGTTAGCTATGGGGCCACCTAGACCCACTCCACTTAACGTCATACCCATGACACAACATAACAGTCAACTAAACGTAGGTAACGAGGGTGAACCATCTAAAAAACATGAACCATCTAAAACGACAACGCCGAGCAAAAATGACAGGCCACCGAAACACGAAACAAAATTGTTGGGCCTAATGGACCCAGTCACCGCTGATACAAATACCCCCAACAATAGAGACTTTGCAACAACCTTGACACAAGTCACCCAAGCATTGAAGCAAAAGAACACTTCATTAAGCTTGTATGACTTGGTCCTAACATCCCAAACACATCGGGAAGCTTTAGTACGCATGTTAGCGTCGATCCCAGTAAGCAAGGACTTACCTCCAAATGAACCCTCCATTCATGCGGTAATGTACTCGCCTCACGGGACCACTCCTAAACCCTTAAGCTTCCATGATGACAACATTAAGGTGGACAAGAAAACAGGGGAGATAACAACAGTCCCCATGTTCATAACGATACGCATAAACCAGTTCAAGATACATAGAGTCCACGTAGACAATTGAGCTGCCACAAATGTTGTACCATACCCCATCATTGAACAACTGGGGCTTACTGAGTTAATTAAACCAACCACAACTACATGTTTAAAATCATTTAGTAGGTCACACGTAATGGTAAAAGGCACAATAACCTTAGATTTCATAGCAGGAGACCAGTTCCCCACATCCGCCGACTTCCTAGTGGTCGATGAAATGCCAGGATTCAACCTAATATTGGGAAGACCTTGGTTGGCCCAACTGAGAGCTGTCTCCTCCCCTATACACCAAGAGATTCACTTGCCTTATGAGGGTGGTGAAATCATCATACACGGGGAAGTAGCTACTCCTATCATTTCATCACACATGGACACAGACCAGGGCTCAAAGGTCGAGCTCGAAAAGCCTAGCCGAAATGACAAAAATCCGCAACCACCGGTAAGCAGTAAGCCTTTAAACACGGAACAAGACCCACCTAAAATAGAAATGCCTACGTCTGATATTGTACATACGGCTTCTCAATTAGAGACTAACACAAAATTCGCAACAACAACCGAGACATCTGAAAACACTGACACAAGAACCACTCCATCAGATGTCTCTTGGACTAAATTGCTATTCAACGTGATCAGCGAAGGGGACGCTGAATACAAAATCGTACCAGCTGATACACCCTCTGACATAAAAATAAAAAGAATGAAAAAACAATTAAAATAATACCATCTCCCTTCATCCGAAACGACGTTAAACTACACGCAGTCTGAAATGACGTTAAACTACAACACCAAAAAAATATATATATTAAAATCACACTCCAAGTCCAGAATGACGTTAAACTATCATATCTGCAACGACATAAAACTAGCCATGATCAGCAATGATTGGTTGACCGGGAAATCTATCCGCATCCTTCAAAATATTCCTTGATTACACTAGGGCCTGAAATGACCATAAACTACGCATGGGGCCCGAAATGGCCATAAACTAGTACTTTGTTTTTGTTTATCTTTTATAATTACATTTCTGCATTACACTTAAAACAAAAAAATGAACCAAAACATTTTACATTGCCGTGTCGTGTTTACAATTAAACTCAAAATCAACAAAAAATTTCTTACATGCAATAAGGTACAATTACAAGTGTTTACCGTTTTCGTCCGTCTCAAAATTTTCAAGTTACAACTCCTGTATAAATTTGAGTCAAAAACATCAAAAACAAAAATAACTTTTTAATCAAAACACTAAGCATCCAGAACTGGAGGGTCGTCCCCTTTAGATCCACCAGCATCAGGGGCCCCTGCTCCACTGGGGCCAGCTTCTTGGGCATCGCCACCACCTACATCCTGAAAACACAAAAAGAGACAATCAATATATAAAAAATAAGAGAATATCAAAATTTTAAACATTATTCAGTAAATCAATTACCCTAGGAGATCCCCCTAAGCCGAATTCCAGCCGACGAAGGATTTCTTCTTCTGAAGCATAGGCCCAATCAGTCCCATCAAGGCCTAAGTCGATGTCTGCTAAAGTCTTTCCTTTGTCGACGGTCGACCAGGTAGGACATTTCAGAGGGAATTCACTCACGAATACTTCCCCAGAAGTAGTTGTAATCACCCTCGTAGGTGACTCCATTTCCACAGTTGTGTTTTGGGCAAAAGTATCAAAGGCAGAATGCAAACCCAAACCTTCCACAAACATCTCTAGTTGGTGCTTTTTGATGGACACTTATTTTAATGACTTCTTGTAGTGATGTTTTTGATTCTTCTCATCTTGACCCCACTTGCGAACCTTGGAAGCAAAGGCTTTCTAATCTTGACATTTGAGGTTCAAGAGATCAATTTGGGCTTTGCGCTCTGCCATGCTCCGAGTCAACGACGCATGACGATTCAATAAGTTCCAATATCTTGTATACGTAACCTCGGATGTTCGTCAGGAGCGATCACCACTTAGTTTGGCAGCGGCGAACTTATACCGAGCCTTCAGAGCGTCACGTTCAACCGACAATTTAGAGACTTCTTTCTCTTTTTCCTGAATCTGTAGCCACAATTGTTCAACAAAACGCCTACAGGTCCATAATGATTTAGCATTATGCACAAGGCCTTCCGTGACTCCCTCGTAAATAGGCCTTGGTACCTGCTCCACTTCTGGGGAAAGTGTGGTTAAACTTTCTATGCTAACGCTTTCAGAGGGATCCCATCTCAATTTAGCACCTATGCATGCAAAAAGAAAGAAATGTTAAGGCCACTAAGACAAAGTGTGAAACTATAAAGCTACAAATGGTTCAAAACATTTATACTTATTTCAGGGTGCGCCTCTTGAATTCGCTCGACAACCTCTTCAGCGGTCCCAGCCACAAAATCCATCCTACTTGGCATTTCCGTCCAAGTAAGTGGCTCACGCGTACATGATGAACTAACCTCCACGGTCCTCTCAGGGGGAACTGTCTTCATGGGTATGTCCAACCGCACTGTCTTGGTTTCACAGCCTTTGTCTGGACAAAACAAAAACATGAAAATAAGATACCATAGAAATGACAACTAACGAAGCGATGAAAAATGAAATAAAAGACAAAACGTATCGTGCTCCTTTTCACCCTTCGGGGGATCCCCTAAGTCCAAATTCCCTTTAAGAAAATTACTGAACATTTGGTTGACACCATCCTGGTCATCCAATGGCTCAGTTTCAATGGTGTTCTCCTTCAACTCCCCCCCCCCTCCTTTTATACAGCGCTCCGCTGACACTGCCACCGCCGTTGCCATTTTTGCTACTTTTTTCCTTTTTTGCCTATTTTTCGCCAAAATTTACCCAAAAATAATAATAAAAAAATAAATAAACAAAAATTTCAACATCCAGTGCCCCCATGAGCTCCATTTTGCATAGTTACGCCAAATATTCCAACGTAAACCCGTTATGGCCCGGTAAGGCGTTAAACTGCCACATACAGCCCGGTAAGGCTTAAACTACCACATACGGCCCAGTAAGGCATTAAACTGCCACATACGGCCCAGTAAGGCATTAAACTACCACATACGGCATGGTAAGGCATTAAACTACCACATATGGCCTGGTAAGGCGTTAAACTGCCACATACAGCTCGGTAAGACGTTAAACTGCCACATACGGCTCAGTAAGGCATTCAACTACCACATATGGCCCGATAAGGCGTTAAACTGCCACATACGGCCCGATAAGGCATTAAACTGCCATGCGTCCTGGTGTGATGATAATCCACCATTGTGCATGTACACATAGTTTAAAATTACCAAAAGACATAGAACGATACCCCTTTGCTTATTCAGCTCTCTGTTTATTGGTAGGAGCAAGCTCAATGGACTGCCAGCATTTAACCGCACCGTTAATCATTGACGGACCATACGGAAAAATTGCACGAGACATTAACATAAACTTCACCAACTTAAGTTCATCAACAGATGACATAGTCATAGCCTCAACACAGCAAACCATAGATAATTACAAAGGCATGACAAAACCCCTAGACATAGAAGCCGAGAATATCACCAAAGACCTGTTGGTCGAAACCCCCATCACCATGCCCGATGGGGAAACTAAGACATTAAAATTAAGCACATTACTACAACCGCACTTGACTAAAGACATCGAGAATGTGCTTAGGGAAAATATGAAAGCATTATTTTGGTCTTATATGGACATGCCCGGGTTAGATCCTAGAATTGTCCAGCACAACATTATTCTTGACCCGAAATTGAGATCGGTAAAACAAAAGGCACGAAAGGTTAGACCCGAGGTGGCATTGGCAGTTTGCAATGAGATCACCAAGCTTTATCAAGCTGGTTTCATTCGGGCTGTTGATTACGCCGAGTGGGTGTCCAACATGGTCATTGTCCCAAAGAAAAACGGAAGCATTCGCTTATGCATTGACTTCCGAGATCTAAACGTAGCAACCATAAAAGATGAATTTCCCCTACCCAACATCGATCAACTCGTTGACTCGACCGCCGAACATGCCTTACTATCTTTTATGGATGATTTTTCGGGATATAATCAAATACGTATCAATCCGGAGCATCAACTTCGGACAACCTTTATGACACCATGGGGAACCTTTTGTTATACAATGATGTCCTTTGGTCTCAAGAACACTGGGGCCACGTATCAAAGAGCAATGACATTTATCTTTAGTGATTATATGTTACGATCGCTCAACAATTACATGGATGACATTGTGGTTAAATTGAAAATAGCGGAACAACATGTACAAGACCTCGACTTAGTCTTAAAGCGTTGTTTAAAGTATCAACTGAGACTTAACCCAAAAAAATGTGTCTTCGGTGTCAAAACAAGAAAAATTCTTGGATTTATAGCATCAAAAGCAGGGCCATAACAAACCTGAAACCACTAGGAAATCTTACTGAACTTTGAGGTCTACAAGGTAGATTGCAATTCATTAGGCGCTTCATAGAAAAACTAATAGACAAACTAAAACCTATGAACCACCTGTTACGCAAAAATGTCCACTTTGAATGGACTCCGTAGTGCCAAGAAGCATTCAAGAACATCAAAATAGCACTTGCCCGACGGCCTACGGTTTACCTACCCCGAAACGATAAACCGTTTTACATCTACCTTACCACTTCGGAATCGTCAATCGCGTCTATGTTTTGCCATAAACAAGATGATGGAACCGAAGTCCCTGTATATTACTTAAGCCATGCATTAGTTGCCCATGAGAATTTACCATCTGAAATCGTCGATCTCCGGCTGGAAGGAAACAGAGACCGTGGGATCACCGGACATGCATAGAAAACCCTACCTTCGCCTGAGGGTGAGCTAGAATGAATGAAGGTAGAGTACCTTGGGTGGTCCACACACAGATCAGACAAGGATTTCCCTGAATGCACACCAAAGTGCTATACGCTGGGTTATACGTAAACGGCGTAGCAGGCATAAAATAGAGCGTTAACAGCGTAGCAGATGCGAACAGAGTGTAAGCATAAACGAGCGTAAACAAAACACATGCACAAAATTGATGTAAATTGTAAACAATTTTATGAAGAAGATGTAACAATGGTATTACAGGATGAGAGTACATTTCACCGATCTAACGTAGTTGTGATGAAACACAAGGCGGACGAAAAGCTCCGGTGGATGCAAGGATGACTCGGTTGGTTCACACTGTAGGTGCGTCGTAGAGATTGTATGCTCAGTGTACAAGGTTTTCCAGTGTAAAAGGTTTTTAGCTCTGGTGCGCAACGTAATTACTCTTTGGTATGCTCTGGGATTTTTGCCAACCGACCTGGATCAAGTGGAAAATTGGGGCTTTTATACCGGTTGTTACACTAGACTCAGGTTGGGCGACACGTGGACGTTGACTGGGTGAAAAAAGGCATAAAATTTACAAGTGTACAATATATTACATATGCTGAGCGTCTACGCTGGGCGTATACACTGTATCAGGCAGGCGTAGACTCTAGGCGTATATGCTGGGCGTATACGCTGGATGTGCTGGGCATAGGTGCTGTGGACGCTGGGCATATACGCTGACAATGGCTAGGTGTATATGCTGGGTGTATACGCTGATGGCTGCTAGACGTATATGTTGGGCGTATATACTGATGGCTGCTGGATGTATACGCTGGGGTGCATACGCTGATGGTTGCCGATTTGCTTCAATCCTTGCTCTTTAGTGATGTTCTCATGCTGTCTTTAGAGATTTCATCACCGGGCATACACGTCTGTTGCTGTGCCTGACGAGCGTACATGTGAGGTGTGTACGCTGGGCGTATACGCTGGGAATGTTGGGCGTATATGCTGGGTGTATACGCTGTGGGTGTGAACTTGGGCATATATGCTGGGCGTATACGCTGTGGGTGTGAAATTGGGAATATATGCTGGGCGTATATGCTACCACTGTATACTTAGAGAAACTTAAGTATTTTGATCCCCAAAGTTGCAATGTGTGACACCAAATGTAGCCTAGGTCGTCTGTGGGTCCCAAGGACCTGCTTCTTACAGAGAAGTACCAAGCTCAAAATTTTGTGGTGTTTCATTGGCTCCTCTTTGTTGATGCTTGGAGGAATCAACCTGAGAAGCGTCGACAAAGAAGAGAAAAACACCACAAGCAACTCGGTAAAGACCCTGTCCATAGCCACGTGACCAAACATCATCGCACTATGTTCAGTAGTACATGGGATCAAGAAAGTGAAATTTTTGGGTGGTAGGAAAATGGAGATTGTGGGGATCGATCACTGCCCAAGGGATTGCGCTTGGGAAATGGGATGCTCGGGTGTGCAGCATGCTGATCTTTGTCAATAGCCATTGTTTAGTAGACTCGGAGTTCAGACATGCAATGTGCATCCTTTGGCGGAACAAGACTCTTGGTTAGTATTCAAGAGAACTTGTTGGCAAGACCAAAGCCACGGGAGGATGTATTACATTCTTTGGAAGAACAGGGTCCATGTTTAGTGTTTAGGGGGAACCTGTTGGCGGAGAGCCAAAGCCATGCAACTGGATGCTTCTTGACCGTTTTGGACATGAGTACTTGGTTTTGAGACAACTGCCTTCCCGCCTGGGGCTTGTGTGGGAAGTGCCAGGGGTCTCGTTTTTTTTTAAGAAGATTTTCATTGATCTTGTACTCATGCTCAAGTGCTATGCTGTGTGTTGCAACTGCTTTAAAGTGTTACAGTGTGTAACGTTGTGCGCAAATTTTTGAATGGATTCAGGTGTATCAGAGGTGCGGTTGAGTAAAGTGTGTTGGTAAACGGATAGGGAATAAATCGGGGGATGGGGATGTACATAGTAAATGATTTGATTTAGCCTCGCCACGTGTTCTATGAACATTGTCCCATCTTGCTGCTTGCAATGAAGTGCATCCTTGTGCGAAAACCTCTGGGTGTCATCTTGTAAACACAACTCCAAGGAGACAAGAAAACCATGAATGAATAAGCGAGCTTAGGCTTGAACTGCTACAAATGGAACAAAAATACTGGGGGAGATTCTAAGCACTGTGCATGAACGGTGGCGATGTTGATAAGATTGTCCGATGGCAGGCGATGCAGTGATTCTAATGGACAAATGTGGCTGCAGATTGAGAAACCAGAGATGAACTTGCCAGTTTATAGTCGTAGCAGACTATCATGGGTTAGTTTTATGTCATAACCCATTGGACATTACTCGTTTAGCATTGTGGCGGACGTTACGTTGCCAATTTCTAGTCTTAGCGAACCGTGAAGAGGCAAACTAGTTTATAGTCTAAGTGGACTCTGGTGAATGTGATAGGGCAGTTTCACTGTCATGTCGGGTGGGTGCTAGTTTATCGTCATTGCAGATACTATGGGTATCAGTTTATTGTCGTGATGCCGGGATAGTCGCGGTGTCAATTTTAAGTCGTGATCCAGGACTGTTCTGTGGTATCAGTTTACCATCATGATTCCAGGACGAGCTGTGGTATCAGTTTATAGTCGTAATTCCAGGACTTGCACGTACCTGTACTTACACTCAGATATAGAATGGTTTCAGGAACACATGATTGGTTGGATTGGCAAGCTCGTTTCCTTCCATGTCAGCTAGCTTGAATGCTCCATTGTCAAATGCTTTAGTGACCAAGTAAGGCCCTTCCCAATTGGCTAATAATTTGTCTGGGTGTTCCCGAACAGCCTTAAGCACAAGGTCGCCTTCTTTGATAGGGCGCTTGTTGGTGTTATGCCGATGTCGCTGCCGTTGTTGTTTTTGGTACCATTCGATCTGATCAAGTGCACGTATGCGTTCTTCTTCCACCGAGTCCAGGTCAATGATATGTAGATCATTGTTTTGGCCGTCGTCAAGGAGTCACGAGAGTGTGATCCTTAAAGATGGTACCTGTAATTCCAAAGGTAAAATAGCTTTTGAACCATAAACCAAACTATATGGTGTTTTACCTATTGACGTTAGGTGCGTAGTACGGTATGCCCACAATGTGTATATCAATTGCTCGTGCCATTTTCTTTTGCTTTGGGTAAGCATTTTCTTACGTATTGTAATAATCATCTTGTTTGTTGGTTCTGCTTGCCCATTGCTTTGAGGATAGTAAGGGGATGAAAACGAGTGTTTGATCCCCAGACTGTCACAAAAGGTTTTTGTCTCGGTACTGCTAAATTGTGGCCCATTGTTAGTGATAATTGTCATGGGTATGCCAAAACGGGTTACAATATTTTCGAGAATGAAATTGCACACGTGTTTAGATGTGGTTTTTCGAAGGGGAGCAGCTTCTACCCACTTCGTGAAGTATTCTATCGCGGTTATAATAAAACCATGCCCCGCAAAAGATGAGGGTGTTATTGGGCCGATAAGGTCCAACCCCACTACTAACGCATGTCAGAAATATGCCTTTGTAGGATCTACGACATAACGTATCCCCCACTAGGGTGTATTGCTTAGAGCGTTTTCGCACTACATCCTTTTGTGCATTTGTTAGATGTCGTGGTGTTTCCCTGCATAGAAGGTATTCCTTTATGTCATCGTACCATTCTATCGTGCGTATTGTACTAACAGATGCATTCGACAACATGTCGAGAGTATCAGTTATCGGTTTGGCATAACTGATTATGGAGCTTGGTAATGCATGGAACATGTCTGGCGATATGTTTAATGCTAATGTGGCTAATGCATCTGCAATGGTATTATCATTTCTAGAGACGTGTTGCACATTGATGTTTTCAAATCACCTCATTAATTGTTTTGCCAAGTCACAGTATGGTTGTAAATGTCGGGCTTTACACGTATAAACATCTATATCTTAGTTTAAGACCAGTTGCGAGTCTCCTCTGACTACAAGCCGTGTGATGTCTGAAGCCAGTGCTGCCACGAGACCTCTAAGGAGACCTTCATACTCTGCTATGTTGTTGGTACAGCGAAAGTTGAAACGATAGGCAAAGGGTTGAATCTCCCTAGAGGGATGAGTGATGACAGTGACTGCACTTCCCCCTTGAGAGGTGGATGCGCCATCGAAGTTTAGAATGGCATCATAGTCGTTGGGCACTATATCTATTGCACTTATATTCTCATCTGGGAATTTTGGCTCTATAGTTTCTTGATCGCGTGTTGGTGACGTGGCCATTTGATTTGCTATGGCTTGACCCTTGACTAATGATTGCGCTATGTAGTACAGGTCAAACTCGGCTATCATGGCTTTCCACCAGGCTATTCGACTTGTTTCGTAAATGTTCCCTGTTATGGCTCTTAGTACATTGTCCTTGCAAATTATGTAAACTTGGTTACGGAAGAGGTAATGTCTCCATTTTCTTAAAGAAAAGACCAAAGCTAAATATGAATTCTCCACGTCGTTGTACCTTTTCTCGTGGGCAACTAATGCATGGCCCAAGTAATATACAGGGACTTCGATTCCTTCATCTTGTTTCTGGCAAAGCATAGATGCGATTGATGATTCCGAAGTGGCAAAGTAGATGTAAAACGGTTTATCGTTTTGGGGCGGGTAAACCGTAGGCAGTCGGGCAAGTGTTGTTTTGATGTTCTCGAATGCTTCTTGGCACTGCGGAGTCTATTCAAAGTGCGCGTTTTTATGTAATAGGTGGTTCATAGGTTTTAGTTTGTCTGTTAGTTTTTCTATGAAGCGCCTGATGAACTGTAATCTACCTTATAGACCTCGAAGTTTGGTAAGATTGCCTGGTGGTTTCAGGTTTGTTATGGCCTTAACCTTATCGGGGTCCACTCATATCCCTGCTTCTGATGCTATAAATCCAAGAATTTTTCCTATTTTAACGCCGAAGACACATTTTTTTGGGTTAAGTCTTAGTTCATACTTTAAACAATGCTTTAAGACTAAGTTGACGTCTTGTACATGTTGTTCTGCTATTTTTGATTTAATCACAATGTCATCCACGTAATCATTGAGCGATCGTAACATATAATCACTAAAGATAAATGTCATTGCTCTTTGATACATGACCCCAGCATTCTTGAGACAAAGGGCATCATTGTGTAACAAAAGGTTCCCCATGGTGTCATAAAGGTTGTCCGAAGCTGATGCTCCGGACTGATACGTATTTGATTATATCCCAAAAAACCATCCATAAAAGATAGTAAGGCATGTTCGGCGGTCGAGTCAATGAGTTGATCGATGCTAGGTAGGGGAAAGTCATCTTTTATGGTTACTACATTTAGATCTCGAAAGTCAATGCATAAGCGAATGCTTCCGTTTTTCTTTGGGACAATGACCATGTTGGACACCCACTTGGCGTAATCAACAGCCCAAATGAAACCTGCTTGATAAAGCTTGGTGATCTCATTGCAAACTACCAATGCCACCTCAGGTCTAACCTTTCGTGCCTTTTTTTTTACCGATCTCAATTTCGGTCAAGAATAATGTTGCATTGGATAATTCTAGGATCTAACCCGGGCATGTCCATATAAGACCAAGCGAATGCTTTCATATTTTCCCTAAGCACATTCTCGATGTCTTTAATCAAGTGTGGTTGTAGTAATGTGCTTAATTTTAATATCTTAGTTTCCCCATCGGGCATGGTGATGGGGGTTTCGGCCAATGGGTCTTCGGTGATATTCTCAGCTTCTATGTCTAGGGGTTTTGTCATGCCTTTGTAATTGTTTATGGTTTGCTGTGTTGAGGCTATGACTATGTCATCTGTTGGTGAACTTAAGTTGATGAAGTTTATGTTAATGTCTCATGTAATTTTGCCGTATGGTCCGTCAATGATTAACGGTGCGGTTAAATGTTGGCAGTCCATTGAGTTTTCTCCTGCCAATAAACAGAGAGCTGAATAAGCAAAGGGGTATCATTCTATGTCTTTTGGTAATTTTAAACTATGCATACATGCATAATGGTGGATTATCGTCACACCAGGATGCACGGCAGTTTAATACCTTACCGGGCCATAATGGGTTTACGTTGGAATATTTGGCATAACTACGCGAAATGGAGCTCATGGGGGAACTAGATGTCGAAATTTTTGTTTATTTATTTATTTTTATTATTTTTTGGGTAAATTTTTGCGAAAAATAAGCAAAAAAGGCAAAAAGTAGCAAAAATGGCAACAGCGGCGTAAGCGGCGACGGCAACGTCAGCGGAGCGTTGTATAAAAAAGGGGAGGGGCTTCATTTGTTTCCTACTTTGAATCATGAGCATAAGCGACAGAGCGTAAACTGTTACAGTGTAAGCGTAAACTATCGAACCCTAGTGTAAGCGTAAACCTGCTCATGAGCGTAGACGCCGAAGAGTAACCCTTAGCTTAGACACCCAACACTAAACCCCAGCGTAGACGCGGAGTGTAGAATTTCAGGTGCCAGCGTAGATAGTTCTTTTCTTCAGCATGAACTTTGCAATCAGTGTAAAGGAGGCTGAGATGGGCAAAGGAAAAGAAGTAAAAGGCCAGGGGAGGAAGGGTCCCAACTTGACTTTTGCGGAGGAGATTGAAGCCATGTTGTAGTTCCTACCCAGGCCAAGGATCCCGTCATGGCCTATGACATCACACAGGTAGGCTCTAATCCCTGCCTCTATTATTATTTTTTGCTTCTCTTTTTCAGCGTAGACAGTCTTGGTGTATACACCGAGCATAGAAGGTTTTCGGTGTAGAGGGTTTTCGGCGTATACGCCGAGTGTAACTTCATAGCGTAGGGTCAGGTTAGCATAGACTATCAGAGCGTAATCAGTTTTATAAGTGGACAATGTAAACACTTTTCTTGCACGATTGTATCAGTGTATACCACGGCGTAATACGTTTTCCACACGTGAGGTTTTGTCAGCGTAATTTTTCTATTTTGTTAGCGTAAGTTCTGTCTACGCTGAGGGTTTGTTCAACGTATACGCTGAGTGTGCATAGTTGTTTTTACAGTGTAGACTTGTTTTTCATGTTTCTGGTGTAAACTGTTTGTTCGGTGTCTGGCGTAGACTGTTTACACTGAAAGCGAACTTGGGCGTATACACTGAGGGTTTCTTTGGCATATACGCTGAGCGTAAGAGGTTTAGGCGATAGCGTAAAATAGTTCATTGTTGGCGTATACGCTGAGTTAGGCAGCATATATGCTCAATGTAAACATTTTTTGACAGCGTATACGCTGGTTTAAGCAGTGTATTACGCTAAGTGTAAATAGTTTTATTGGCATATACGCTGGTTTAAGCAGCGTATACGCTGAGTGTAAACAGTTAGGAATTTTTTAGATTTTAAGTGTCGATTTATGATGTGAACTTTCACTTTTCAGGTTGTTTTGAAGCATGGCTAACTCATTATGGTATCTTGATTGTTGGCAGGGATAGTAAACATTTTCTCCTCGTTGTTGAACTTGTCGGGGTGCTAACATGGGTTGGCCCCGTTGAGGCTGAGGAGCCTCCCCCGGATCTAATCGTGGATAACAACCGGGTTTGGTTCAAAGAATGCGCATGTGAATTTCTAGCCTTCATGTTAGACAATTTCGAGGTGGCCATCTGATCAAACCTTAATGAAGTGGTCACGCGGAGCATGCTTGACGCAATATTGCTAGGAGCTGCGGAAGGTGTCACGGTCTTCGTAGAAGACATTGACGAGGGGCTGCTCATGAATGAGGATGGTTCTACCCATGGGCTTAGGTCTACACACCTGTTAGCGTGCATGTGGGCACTATTTCCGCGAGGGCTATACTACCTCAATAACACTCTGTTCATAGCTGCACACGCACATACATTGTTCCAGAATCCCCCTAGCACTGTGTACCGGGTGGATAGGTAGGACCACTTAAGTTTGTTGTTTCTTTTCGTTGTTTAATATCTGTTTCTATTTTGACATCCATTTGTTTGCAGGCCCAAGATCAACCTGGACAGGACGTACATTAAGGATGAAGGACTTGCACTTGCTCGCACTAATTTAGAGGCTTTTATGACGGGTCCTACCCTTCGTGGAACTGCATTGGGTCAAACAAAGGGTGCTATCATTCATTTTCATAAATAGTTCTCTAGAGCATTCGCGATGTGCAAAGCTTGCGGATGGTTGCACGAAGACTGGTCTGAAAAAGGACCAGTCTTCCCCTGTGTATCTGGCCCAGGCAACACATCCAGATCCACTATCAACGGTAAATGACAACAGTTTCTAGATGTGATGGTGTATTTGTTCAACTGTCTGGAATTATATTAATATGACCGTTTCAAATTGTATTTACAATTGATGTGCCTCCTGGTGGGGATCTAGTCACAACTGGGCAAACTGAGACTACCTTGTTGATGAAGTTCAGGGAAGTGACTAAGGCTCAAAAGTGGTTGCGTTCACAAGCTCCACCATCCATCGTTCGTTGTCTTGACAATGCTGGCCTTATGGAGCTCTTCATGACCCCGAGTCCTGACGTATCCATAGCAGAGATGATCGGGATCGTGGATTCATTCAATAAGTCTGTCTCTTGCCATAGCACCCGGATTAAGGGTGTCAAGGTTGTTTTTCATCTGTCACCTGAGTTCTTTTCAAACCTATTTGGGATACCGGTAGATGGCATAAGTGTAGTTATAGATAGAGCTCATAAAGAGCTCCAGACGGTCCATGAGTTGGAAGACTGGCTAGGCGTGGCCGAGGGTGCCAAGGGGTTCCCGATGCAGGGGAAAGCTAAGGTTGTAGAGGTGAATGAATTATATCCCCTATTTAGGGCACGGGTGTTCCCCAAAATTCTTTCTCAGGTGAAGAGTCTTGGGGTTGAGGCTGTACGAGTCATGCGGATTGTCCTGGAAGCCGGCGTGCGTTACAATTGGGCCTAGTTTTTGTTATCGGGCATGCACAAGGAGATAGTGCGGTTGCATTCAAACGTCGAGGCACAATCTCACTTCACCTTTGCATTTTTCGCTAGTTATCTCTGCCATTTTGCTGAATTCCTGGTAGTTCGCACGGACAAAAAGTTTGTTCTGTAGGATCGGGGTCAACTATCCCGCCCGTGGATCAACCACTTGTTTGAGACAGCCAAATCCCAAAATGCACCTGAAGGCATTAATGAATCCATGTCCATCACAACTAGGGGATCGTCTGGCACATCAATCCACACCCATGATAGTTTGGGATTGGAACCGGACGATGTACCCTACACTGCAAGAAGAGCGGAACGGGTCATCAAGGAAACGGTTGGCCAAGCCAAGTCAAAGCTTAAAAGGCACGAACGCGCGATGGAGGAGGTGTCAAATGTGAATGAGCCACGAGTGAAGTATATACATTTTAAGATGCCTGGTAAGTAGACCTTGCATGCCTGCTATTCTATCTATTTTTGCTTTGCTCATAATCTTTAGTTCAATCGCTTACATGTCACTGATACCTTTGGCTTGATTGGAGAAGTGAGAAACTAGGCATTAGAAACCATTACTGAGGAAGAGGAGACCAACACGGAGAAGAATAATGAGGAACAAAGCATGGAGAAGGACCAAGGAGGAGGAACGGAGGAGTTGAAGGAGAACACCACTGAAACTGAGTCATTGGATGACCAGGATGGTGTCAACCAAATGTTCAGTAATTTTCTTAAAGGGAATATGGACTTAGGGGTTCCCCTGGAGGGTGACAAGGAGCACGGTACATTTTGTCTTTTATTTAATTTTTCATCGCTTCGTTAGTTATCATTTCTATGGTATCTTGTTTTTATGTTTTTGTTTTGTCTAGACGAAGGCAGTGAAACCAAGACGGTGCAGTTGGACGTACCCATGAAGACGGTTCCCCCTGAGAGGACCACGGAGGTTAGTTCATCCCGTACCCATGAGCCACTTACTTGGATGGAAATGCCAAGTAAGATGGATTTTGTGGCTGGGATCGCTGAAGAGGTTGTCGAGTGAATTCAAGAGGCACACCCTGAAATAAGTATAAATTTTTTGAACCATTTGCAGCTTTACAGTTTCACACTTTGTTTTAGTGGCCTTAACATTTCTTTCTTTTCGCATGCATAGGTGCTAAATTGAGATGGGATCCCTCTGAAAGCGTCAGCATAGAAAGTTTAACCACACTTTCCCCAGAAGTGGAGCAGGTACCAAGGCCTATTTACGAGGGAGTCGCGGAAGGCCTTGTGCACAATGCTAAATCATTATGGACCCGTAGGCATTCTGTTGAACAATTGTGGCTACAGATTCAAGAAAAAGAGAAAGAAGTATTTGAATTTTCGGTTGAACGTGATGATCTGAAGGCTCGATACGAGTTTGCCACTGCCAAACAAAGCAGTGATCGCTCCTAGCGAACGTCCGAGGTTACGTATACAAGATATTGGAACTTACTGAATCGTCATGCGTCGCTGACTCGGAGAATGGTAGAGCGCAAAGCCCAAATTGATCTCCTGAACCTCAAATGTCAAGATTGGAAAGCCTTTGCTTCCAAGGTTCGCAAGTGAGGTCAGGATGAGAAGAATCACAAACATCACTACAAGAAGTCGTTAAAAGAAGTGTCCATCGAAAAGCGCCAACTAGGGATGTTTGTGGAGGGTTTGGGTTTGCGTTCTTCCTTTGATACTTTTGCCCAAAACACAACTGTGGAAATGGAGTCACCTACGAGGGTGATTACAACTGCTTATGGGGAAGTGTTCATGGGTGAATTCCCTCTGAAATGTCCTACCTGGTCGGCCGTCGACAAAGGAAAGACTTTAGCAGACATTGACTTAGGCCTTGACAGGACTGATTGGGCCTGTGCTTCAGAAGAAGAAATCCTTCGTTGGCTAGAATTCGGCTTAGGGGGATCTCCTAAGGTAAGCTTTTTGTTGTTATGAAATCGATTTACTGAATAATGTTTAAAATTTTGACATTCTCTTATTTTTATATATTGATTGTCTCTTTTTGTGTTTTCAGGAGGAAGGTGGTGGTGATACCCAAGAAGCTTGCCCCAGTGGAGCAAGGGCCCCTGATGCTGGTGGATCTAATGGGGATGATCCTCCGGTTCCGGATGCTTAGTGTTTTGATTAAAAAGTTGTTTTTGTTTTTGATGTTTTTGACTCAAATTTATACGGGAATTGTAACTTGAAAATTTTGAGATGGACGAAAACGGTAAACACTTGTAATTGTACCTTATTGCATGTAAGAAATTTTTTGTTGATTTTGAGTTTAATTGTAAACACGACACGACAATGTAAAATGTTTTGGTTCATTTTTCTGTTTTAAGTGTAATGCGGAAATGTAATTATAAAAGATAAACGAAAACAAAGTACTAGTTTATGGCCATTTCGGGCCCCATGCGTAGCTTATGGCCATTTCGGGCCCCAGTGTAATCAGGGAATATTTTGAAGGATGTGGATAGATTTCTCGGTCAACTGATCATTGCTGAACGTGGCTAGTTTTATGTTGTTGTAGACATGATAGTTTAACGTCATTCTGGACTTAGAGTGTGATTTTAATATATATATTTTTTTGGTGTTGTAGTTTAACGTCATTTCGGACTGCGTGTAGTTTAACGTCATTTCAGACGAAGCGAGATGGTATTATTTTAATTGTTTTTTGATTCTTTTTATTTTTATGTCAGGGGGTGTATCGTTGGTACAATTTTGTATTCAGCGTCCCCTTCGCTGATCATGTTGAACGGCAATTCAGTCCAAGAGACGTCTGATGGAGTGGTTCTTGTGTTAGTGTTTTCAGATGTCTCGGTAGTTGTTGCGAATTCTGTGTTAGTCTCTAATTTAGAAGCCGTATGTACAATATTAGACGTAGGTGTTTCTGTTTTAGGTGGGTCTTGTTCCATGTTTAAAGGCTTACTGCTTACCGGTGGTTGCGGATTTTTGTCATTTCAGCTAGGCTTTTCGAGCTAGACCTCTGAGCCCTGGTCTGTGTCCATGTGTGATGAAATGATAGGAGTAGCTGCTTCCCCATGTATGATGATTTCACCGCCCTGATAAGGAAGGTGAATCTCTTGGTATATAGGGGAGGAGACAGCTCTCAGTTGGGCCAACCAGGGTCTTCCCAATATTAGGTTGAATCCTGGCATTTCATCGACCACTAGGAAGTCGGCGGATGTGGGGAACTGGTCTCCTACTATGAAATCTAAGGTTATTGTGGCTTTTACCATTACGCGTGACCCGCTGAATGATTTTAAACATGTAGTTGCGATTGGTTTAATTAACTCAGTAAGCCCCAATTGTTCAATGATGGGGTATGGTACAACATTTGTGGCAGCTCCATCATCTATGTGGACTCTATGTATCTTGAACTGGTTTATGCATATCGTTATGAACATGGGGACTGTTGTTATCTCCCCTATTTTCTTGTCCACCTTAATGTTGTCATCATGGAAGCTTAAGGGTTTAGGAGTGGTCCCGTGAGGTGAGTACATTACCGCATGAATGGAGGGTTCATTTGGGGGCAAGTCCTCACTTACCGGGATCAACGTTAACATGCGTATTAAAGCTTCCCGATGTGTTTGGGATGTTAAGACCAAGTCATACAAGCTTAATGAAGTGTTCTTTTGCTTCAATGCTTGGGTGACTTGTGTCAAGGCTGTTGCGAAGTCTCTACTGTTGGGGGTATTTGCATCAGCAGTGACTGGGTCCATTGGGCCCAACATTTTTATTTCATGTTTCGGTGGCCTATCATTTTTGCTCGGCGCTGTCATTTTAGATGGTTCATGCTTTTTTGATGGTTCACCCTCGTTACCTGCGTTTGGTTTACTGTTAGGTTGTGTCATGGGTATGACGTTAAGTGGAGTGGGTCTAGGTGGCCCCATAGCTAACCGTTGGTGCTCTTTTTCCATGCGCTCACGTGTAAGCCTATCCGCTAAGCGTTCTTATGTGTGGCATGGAGGTGGAGCTGGTCTTGGAGCCTCAGGTTACCTTGGGATTATTACCACATATGGAGCTGGCCGAGGTTGCGGTTGTACAGTGGGAAGTGGTTGAGCCGAAAGCTGGCCAGGGACCCTAATGACGTCGGGGCTAGGTTTGCCTTGCACTTGTGAGGTGGAGGTTTGGTAATTGTTAGGCCTTTTAGGTGTCCTAACAATGTACGGGGTTGGTTTTGGTGGAGGTTGGACCTCCACTATTGCGACGGTGGGTGGTACTTGGACTACAAAAGGGGTAGGCTGAGTATGAGGGGTTGGTGGCTTTAAGGATGTAGGTACGGCCGAAGGTACGCGGACAACGTATGGCTGCTGCGGGGCACGTGGTGGTTGAGGCGTGGGCATGGACATAGCAAGAGGAACCTGAACTATGAACGACCTATTAGGTGTTTCCTGTTTATATTCGGGGTAGATAGTGTTAATGTTGGGTGTCTCGGAAACATCATCAAAGTAGATTGTATTGATAACGTACGACATATCCTTGGTATAGACCCCCATAGTTTGATTCTTTCGTTGGACTCGGTTGGCCTCATCAAAGGTGATTTGGCCTTCGTCGATCATTCGCTGAATATCCTGCTTCAAGGTGAAACAGTAATCCATACTGTGCCTATTGCGTTGATGGTAATCGTAGAAGCGATCCATTCTAAAACCTTTGGGTATGGGAGGCTCATCTGGTGTTTCTAGGCTCGAGTTCTGAATGAGTTGACAGAACCGGTCATGTCTCTGGATGGCCGTGGGGGATAACTGTTTATGTTTCATTAGCCTAGCCTTCAAAAGTTGGTCGAATAGCTGGGATGGTTTCATTGGCAGGGGTGTATATTGAGAGGGATCTTTCCTCTCGAAGTTTCTCGTACGATTTAGCATTGGGTTTTGGGATGATGATGATTCCAGCATGGTCGTGGGAGCAGGTTTATTATAGTTAGTGGGAGCTACTGGCGGTTTGTTTCATTATGCCATGCCTGCTTGTGTCTTTGCTATTGCTTCTATAGTTGCTTTAGCCTTCTCTTTATCCTTTTTACTGTGTTGATTCTTGACGGCCAAGTATGCAGGATCATGGCTATTTTGAGCCGCCTCTTCTATATTTTTAATTTGTACAAAAGCCTAGTTAAGATTATGGGCATTAAGATAGTACAACTTGGATTTAAAGAAGTCATTTACGGCCCGTTTTAGAATAGTAAGCAGGTAGGTCTGGGAGATTGGCTCATGTAGCTCATTGAGAGCAGCACTTCACCTCTGAATGAATTTCTGTACAGGTTCAAGTGGCACTTGCTTAACCTGTATGAGGCTGTCCAGTGTGGCCTCGGGTTTCAAGTTGTACTTGAACCTAGTCACAAACTGGTGTGTAATAAGTCTTCCAAGGAGAAGATGGAATTCCTCGGCAGGGCCTGGTACCAATCAAGTGCTCTCCCCATGAGGGACATGGGGAACACTCGTAGAATTGCATGGGGCCATGCCTGGAGTAACGTGCATTCTAATCTAAATGTTATTAAATGAGTGTTGGGGTCTGTCTCTCTGTTATATTTGATTAGTATCAGCAATGATACGCCTTTGGGCAAGGTTAAGGGCAGGACGGAAGAGCTGATGGGGTCATCGTGGTAAAAGTCCACTACCTTCAACTCCCCGTCGGCTATTTTGAGGCATTTAACCTCATCAGTTAGTTCTTGCATCAATTTTTTTACATCTGCCTAGTCTTGAGCATTAGGCGAGGCGACGGTTTGGGGGTGTGGTGCTGGGTATAGGTTAGATTGTTGAAAGGCGGGTTGAAATGCTGAAAGCTGCGCAACGGGGGGTTGTACTTATGGGATGTGAATAGCCTGTGGCACTAGGGATGGCACATTATATATGGGAGTTTGTTGCTGCTGTGGTTGTGGTTGTATTTGGGGAATGTTAACTAGTGGAAATGCGTGAGATGGCACATTGTGGTGAGAGGGTTGATGTGACAACACACCCATCGTTGGCCATTGCCCAGCCATGTTTTGTGAAGGGACTCCCTGTTGGGTTACGGCAGTCGAGGGGGCGGCGTGCGTTTGAATGTGGCGGATGTAGTGAGCGAACGTGGATGCTGGTATCATGTGTGGCATCCCTATCACTCGAGGCGAGGAGGTTGCCCCCACGTTATGGTGCACGGTTGGCGCTTGTGAGGATGGGCCTGAAGTTGCAGCGGGGATGATTGCGAGAGGGAATGTGTTGAATTGGGGGTTGCTCAGGGGAGGAATATGCACTAGCGCTGATGTTTTTGGTGGCGGTGCTTGGGCCTGGGTGAACCTGAGATGCTGGAGGGGCATGATTTCCCCTGTACCAGGATGAAACACGGGGTTAATGTGTGTTTGTGGGATAAGAGTGTGGTAGGAGTCCTCATGTTCAGATTGAGTAGCGAATTCGTCCTCTTCTTCTAGTTGGGGCTCTAGCACAGGCTGATCCAACGACTGACTCCTTTGCAGAAGGAGTTGTGAGACGAGCTCTGAGTATTGCTCTAGAATAGGGATTATATCGTATGGAGAGGGGATGAACTCGCGTCCCCCCTGTAGAAGAGTTCATATTGCCTCTTTACCTCCATTTCGTCTCGATCTACGGCCAGGCCAGCTTGCATCTTCAGACATATGAAGTTATACTAGTCCTGGGTTATAATGTTAGAGGTTGGATTCCTCCCTTGCAACCTTAGGGACCGGCAGGGCCCCGTTGTGGGTTGTACTCCTGGGTGTTGCGCGATGGGCTATTGGACAGCCATGGTGTTTATGATGTTAGTGACTTGAGTGGTGGCGGTGGTGGTGTTTACAGGGTTCATGATGATTGGTTGAGGATATACGACATGGTCTAGAAATGTGAAATTAATGTACTGTGCAGCATACCGTGTATATGCTTCAACTAATGGTGTATAATGACAGCGTATACAGCATGTATGTACGTAGCGTATATGGTCAGCGTAGACGAGTCTACAACGAAAGTGGCTCAGAGTATATGCTAGAGAGCGTATACAGTGTCAGGGTACAGCGTAAGATAGGTTTACAGCGTATAAAGTGCAGCATAACATATGGTAGCGTAACAAAAATCTATGGAATGCAGCGTAGGCAGAATAGCAGGGATAAAGTGGGTATACAGCATAGACGAGGTCTACAGCGTAAAGGGCGTAGTGTAAATGGACAGCAGCGTAAATAAGTCTATGGCATAAAATATGCAGTGTAAAATTTAACAATCTTATGTAGGCCGTAAGGAAAATCTGCAGCGTAAAATGTAGTATATGGTTACCAGCGTGAACGCTGGGGATTTCGCAGGGTAAGTTTTGACAGGAGCGGTGTAAACAGCGAACAGCATAGACGCTGGGCAGTTTGCGGACTGGGTTTTCAAACTGAGCAGCATAAACACTGAAATGTTTTTAGCACGAATGTGTGGTCGGCGGTGTAAACTTTCAATAGCGTAAATGCTGGGAAGTTTGCGAGTAAGGTTTTAGGCAGGGCCCTCCTTTTAGCGCCAATTTCTGTACCGTCCGAAATCGTTGGTCTCCGACTGGAAGGAAATAAAGACCGTGGGATTACTAGACATGCACAGAAGACCCTACCTTCGCCTGAGGGTGAGTTGGAATGAATGAAGGTAGAGTACCTTGGGTGGTCCACACGTGGATCAGACAAAGATTTCCCCAAACGTACACTGAAGTGCTATACGCTGGGTTATACGTAAACGGCGTAGCGGGCGTAAAATAGAGCGTAAACAGCGTAGCAGATGCGAACAGAGCATAAGCATAAACGAGCATAAACAGAACACATGCACAAAATTGATGTAAACTGTAAACAATTTTATGAAGAAAATGTAACAATGGTATTACAGGATGAGAGTACAGTGCACCAGTCTAACGCAGTTGTGATGAAACACAAGGTGGACAAAAAGCCCCAGTGGATGCAAGGATGACTGGGTTGGTTCACACTGTAGGCGCGGGGTAGAGATTGTATGCTCAGCGTACAAGGTTTTCCAGCATAAAAGGTTTTTAGCTCTGTTGCGCAACGTAATTGCTCTTTGGTATGCTCTGGGATTTTTGCCAACCGACCTAGATCAAGTGAAAAATTGGGGCTTTTATACCAGTTGTTACGCTAAAGTTGGGTTGGGCAACACGTGGATGTTGACCGGGTGAAAAAAGGCGTAAAATTTACAAGTGTACAATATATTACATCTGCTAAGCATATATGCTGGGCGCATACGCTGTATCAGGAAGGAGTAGACTCTGGGCGTATACACTGGATGTGCTGGGCGTAGATGCTATGGACGCTGGGCGTATACACTGATGGCTGCTGGACGTATACGCTGAGGCGTATACGCTGATGGCTACTAAATGTATACGTTGGGGTGCATACGCTGATGGTTGCTGACTTGCTTCAATCCTTGCTCTTCAGTGCTATTCTCATGCTGTCTTTGGAGATTTCATCCCCAGGCGTACACGTCTATTGCTGTGCCTGACGAGCGTACATGTGAGGTGTGTACGCTGGGCGTATACGCTGGGAATGCCGGGCGTATACGCTGTGGGTGTGAACTTGGGCGTATACGCTGCCACTATATACTTAGTGAAAATTAAGTATTTTGATCCCCAAAGTTGCAATGTGTGACACCAAATGTAGCCGAGGTCGTCTGTGGGTCCCAGGGACCTACTTCTTGCTGGAGAAGTACCAAGCTTGAAATTTTGTAGTGTTTCAGAGAAAAGGTACAACGACGTGGAGAATTCATGTTTAGCTTTGGTCTTTTCTTTAAGAAAATGGCGACATTACCTCTTCCGTAACCAGGTTTACATAATTTGCAAAGACAATGTACTAAGAGCCATAATAGGGAACATTTACGAAACAAGTCGAATAGCCTAGTGGAAAGCCATGATAGCCAAGTTTGACCTGTACTACGTAGCGCAATCATCAGTTAAGGGTCAAGCCATAGCAAATCAAATGTCCACGTCACCAATGCACGATCAAGCGACTATAGAGCCAGAATTCCCAGATGAGAATATAAGTGAAATATATATAGTGCCCAATGACTACGATGTCATTCTAAACTTTGACGGTGCATCCACCTCTCGAGGGGGAAGTGTAGCCGCTGTCATCACTTATCCCTCCGGGAAGATTCGACCCTTTGCCTATCATTTCAACTTTCGTTGTACCAACAACATAGCAAAGTACGATGGTCTCCTTAGAGGTCTCGCGGCAGCACTGGCTTCAGACATCACATGGCTTGTAGTCAGAGGAGACTCGCAACTGATCTTAAACCAAGTTACAAATGTTTATACGTGTAAAGCTCAACATTTACAACGATACTATGACTTGGAAAAACACCTAATGAGGCTATTTGAAAACATCAATGTGCAACACGTCTCTAGAAATGATAACACCATTGCGGATGCGTTAGCCACATTAGCATTAAACATATCACCAGACATGTTCCATGCATTACCAAGCTCCGTAATCAGTTGTGCCAAATCAATAACTAATACTCTCGACATGTTGCCGATTGCATCTGTTAGTACAATACGCGCGATAGAATGGTACGATGACATAAAGGAATACCTTCTACGCGGCGAAACACCACGACATCTAACAAATGCACAAAAGGATGTAATGCGAAAACACTCTAAACAATACACCCTAGTGGGGGATACGTTATGTCGTAGATCCTACGAGGTCATATTGCTAACATTCTTTAGTAGTACCGATGCTCAAACCATTGTTGAACAGGTACATGAGGGACTATGCAGAGGACACATAGCGCCAAAAGCCATGGCGACGAAAATTAGATGCTTAGGCTACTATTGGCCACACATGGAGTACGACTGTCTCTCCAAGGCTAAAACATCCAATACTTGCCAAAAACATAGTAACCTAATCCATGTTCCATCAAACGAGTTGCACACGATGCAAATCACATGGCCCTTTCAAAAGTGGGGGTTGGACCTTATCGGCCCAATAACACCTTCATCTTCTGCGGGGCATGGTTTTATTATAACCATGACAGAATACTTCACGAAGTGGGTAGAAGCTGCCCCCCTTCGAAAAATCACATCTAAACACATGTGCAATTTCATTCTCAAAAATATTATAACCCGTTTTGGCATTCCCATGACAATTATCACTGACAATGGGCCACAATTTAGCAGTGCCGAGACAAAAACCTTTTGTGACAGTCTGGGGATCAAACACTCGTTTTCATCCCCTTACTATCCTCAGAGCAATGGGCAAGCGGAAGCAACAAACAAGACAATTATTACAATACTTAAGAGAATGCTTACCCAAAGCAAAATAAAATGGCACGAGTAATTGATATACGCATTGTGGGCATATTGTACTACGTACCGAACGTCAACAGGTAAAACACTATATAGTCTAGTTTATGGTTCAGAAGCTATTTTACCTTTGGAATTACAAGTACCATCTTTAAGGATCACACTCTTCGAACTCCTCGACGACGCCCAAAACAATGATCTATGTATCATTGACCTAGACTCGGTGGAAGAAGAACACATACGTGCACTTGATCAGATTGAATGGTACCAAAAACAACAACGGCAACGACATCAGCATAACATCAACAAGCGCCCTATCAAAGAAGGCGACCTTGTGCTTAAGGCTGTTTGGGAACACCCGGAAAAATTCTCAGCCAATTGGGAAGGGCCTTACTTGGTCACTAAAGCATTTGACAATGTAGCATTCAAGCTAGTTGACATGGAAGGAAATGAGCTTGCCAATCCAACCAATCATGTGTTCCTGAAATCGTTCTACATCTGAGTGTAAGTACAAGTACGTGCAAGTCCTGGAATTACGACTATAAACTGATACCACAACTCGTCCTGGAATCATGATGGTAAACTAATACCACAGAACAATCCTGGATCATGACTTAAAACTAATACCACAGCCTATCCTGGCATCATGACAATAATCTGATACCCACAGTGTCTGCAATGACGATAAACTAGCACCCGTCCAGCATGATAGTGAAACTGCCCCATCACATTCACCAGAGTCTGCTAAGACTATAAACTGGTTTGCCTCTTCATGGTCCGCTAAGACTAGATACTGGCAACGTAACGTCTGCCACGACGCTAAATGAGCAATGTCCAACGAGTTATGACATAAAACTAACCCATGATAGTCCTCTACGACTATAAACTGGCAAGTTCATCTCTGGTTCCTCAAACCGTGGTCACATTCATCCATCAGAATCACTGCATCGCCCGCCATCGGACAATCTCATCAACATCACTACCGTTCATGCACAGTGCTCAGAATCTCCCCCAGTATCTTTGTTCCATTTGTAGCAGTTCAAGCCTAAGCTCACTTATTCATTCATGGTTTTCTTATCTCCCTGGAGTTGTGTTTGCAGGATGACACCCAGAGGTTTTTACACAAGGATGCACTTCATCGCAAGCAGCAAGATGGGACAATGTTCACAGCACACGTGGCAAGGCTAAATCAAACCGTTTACTATGTACATCCCCATCCCCTGATTTATTCCCTATCCGTTTACCAACACACTTTACTCAACTGCACCTCTGATACACCCGAATCCATTCAAAACTTTACGCACAACATTGCACACTGTAACACTTTAAAGCAATTGCAACACACAGCATAGCACTTGAGCATGAGTACAAGATCAAAGAAAATCTTCTTCAAAAAAAATGAGACCCCTAGCACTTCCCACAGAAGTCCCAGGCGGGAAGGCAGTTGTCTCAAAACCAAGTACTCATGTCCAAAACGGTCAAGAACCATCCAACTGCATGGCTTTGGCTCTCCGCCAACAGGTTCCCCCTAAACACTAAACATGGGCCCTGTTCTTCCAAAGAATGTAACACATCCTCCCGTGGCTTTGGTCTTGCCAACAAGTTCTCTTGAACACTAACCAAGAGTCTTGTTCTGCCAAAGGACGCACATTGCATGTCTGAACTCTGAGTCTGCTAAACAATGGCTATTGATAAGGATCAGCATGCCGCACACCCGAGCATCCCATTTCCCAAGTGCAATCCCTTGGGCAGTGATCGATCCCCACAATCTTCATTTTCCTACCAACCACAAATTTCACTTTCCCGATCCCATGTACTACTAAACACGGTGCGACGATGTTTGGTCACGTGGCTACGGACAGGGTCTCTACCGAGTTGCTTGTGGTGTTTTGCACTTCTTTGTTGACGCTTCTCGGGTCGATTCCTCCAAGCGTCAACAAAGAGGAGCCAATGAAACACCACAAAATTTCAAGCTTGGTACTTCTCCAGTAAGAAGCAGGTCCCTGGGACCCACAGACGACCTCGGCTACATTTGGTATCACACATTGCAACTTTGGGGATCAAAATACTTAATGTTCACTAAGTATACAGTGGTAGCGTATACGCCTAGCGTATCTGCCCAAATTCATACCCACAGTGTATATGCCCAACGTATACGCCTGACATTCTCAGCGTATACGCCCAACGTACACACCCCACATGTACGCTCGTCAGGCACAGCAATAGACGTGTACGCTCGACGATGAAATCTCCAAAGATAGCATGAGAACAGCACTGAAGAGCAAGCATTGAAGCAAGTCAGCAACCATCAGCGCATGCACCCCAGCATATACGTCCAACAGCCATCAGCATATATGCCCAGCGTATACGCACAGCCATTGTCAGCGTATACGCCCAGCGTCCACAGCATCTACGCCCAGCACATCCAGCGTATATGCCCAGAGTCTACGCCTGCCTGATACAGCATATATGCCCAGCGTATATGCTCAGCAGATGTAATATATTGTACACTTGTAAATTTTATGCGTTTTTACACCCGATCAACGTCCATGTATCGCCCAACCCGAGTCTAGCGTAACAACCGGTACAAAAGCCCCAATTTCCACTTGATCCAGGTCGGTTGGCAAAAATCCCAGAGCATACCAAAGAGCAATTACGCTGCGCACCAGAGCTAAAAACCTTTTACACTGGAAAACCCTGTACGTTTAGCATACAATCTCTACGTCGTGCCTATAGTGTGAACCAGCCCAGTCATCCTTGCATCCACCAGGGCTTTTCGTCCGCCTTGTGTTTCATCACAATTGTGCTAGACCAGTGCGTTGTACTTTCATCCTGTAATACCATTGTTACATCTTCTTCATAAAATTATTTAGAGTTTACATCAATTTTGTGCATGTGTTCTGTTTATGCTCGTTTACGCGTACGCTCTGTTCGCATCTGCTGCGCTGTGTATGCTCTATTTTACGCCCGCTACGCCGTTTACATATAACCCAGTGTATAGCACTTCGGTGTATGTTCGGGGAAGTCCTTGTCTGATCTGCGTGCGGACCACTCAAGGTACTCTACCTTCGTTCATTCCAGCTCGCCCTCTGGCCAAGGTAGGATCTTCTATGCATGTCCGATGATCCCACAGTCTCTATTTCCTTCCAGCCGGAGACCGACGATTTCGGATGGTACACCCCAAAACTCCCTACCCCACTTAGCCCTCAAGCTACAAGCAAAGTTTCTTCCTAGAAAATGGCGAATTAAGCAAGAAAGCATGGTACACTAGCTACTACGCTGTGTTATGCTACATAGCATAGCATAGCATAGAAACAATACAGAAACAACAAAAGTATGGCCAACATGAATTTAGCAAGTCCAAAGGCTTCCCATCATGAAGGAAAAAAGTTACAGTTCTTAGCATGACTAAGCCTCAGACAAATGCTTTTCAACTCCTACACAAATTTCAATTAAGACCAGTGGCTATGCTATGTAGCATAGCAAGTAGCTACTTATGCTATGCCAATGTGCTAAACATCATGAGTAATGCAACACTGGTACAGAGGCATCAAGATGTCTTCGGGTAGCTCTAGAACTTGTTGGCAATGATCTTTCTCACTCTGGCATCTCCTTGGTGAAATCAACAATTTTACTTCATTTTTGCATACCCCTGGTCAACTCCCAAAAAATTGTTCCTATGCTTGACCTTGCTTGTAAGAGCAGGGAAGACGTAGTTCTAGAGCATAGAGTCCATTTTTCTTACATTGTTAGCACACTAGATTTTGGCACATGCAATCTCAGCAGTATAGTCACAACGTAACAAAGTTCACATCCAGCATCGCACACCTACACAATATAGACATGTTAGCACCTCGTGGGGTCTAGGACACGTGGCATCCAACCCATGTTTCTCTCCTACTCCTGGTCCTATAAATACCTGGACAAACAATGCTCAAAGGGTTGGCATTTTTTCATTGGCTGTTTAGCTTTTTGGTTGGCTTTTTGGTGCAGTTGGCTTTCAGAGAGCATAGTTGAGAATAGTTGGAATTTTGAGCATTCTGGTTACCTTTGAGTCCTTTGGTTGGCTCCAAACATATCCCTTTTGTGAGTCAAGCATTTTGGCATGTTAGCAAATAGAGCAGCAAGCAGAAGACCTATGACTATACTACTCGGTGTAAGTAGTCTCTCTCAAGTGTTGCATAACCTATTGTACACTTTTCAACAAGGTAAAGGATCAAATCCATGACCTTTGGGGTGGTGCACTTTCTCACCCAAACTTGATTTGTTTTTTCCTTACTATAATCATTGTTTTTCACTATTTTCATTATTTTGCATTTATTGATCATCGATCTACACGACGTGTCTCGCTTCCGAAACTAGCGTTTACGAAAAGGTTAAGATACACCTATTAAGTCCTTGTCTGATCGACCAGATTGTTCAGGGTGCCTTGCATCCGTTTCTCTCCAGCACGACCCTCACACGGATCCAGGGTTAAACTGTTTTCCCAACAACCTTTTGGTGTTCCAGCCATTGATATTTTCAGTAGTTACAGTTTTTGGCACTAGAAGGAGGGCCTTTTTAGTGCCCTTATTGCGTCTTATGGGTAGCCCTACATGCTCTCGGTACCCCATCATCCACTAGCATAAACATGACACCCTTTTGTGGTTGTTTACACCTCATGTGGTGCAGATTGGTTATGACGATGATTCCTTTGGAACCTGGCAAGACGAAAAGCCTCCGATATCCTATTGATTTTCGTGTTTCTCATTTGTAATTTTCCTTGTTTATCATGCAAAATGATTCTACCAACAACTGTTGTTTCCACCACGATCCTTGAGGTTCCTTTCTTGGCTCAAAGCACCATGGGTGCTGAACGACCACCTAGCCCAATGCTAGCACCATGCTAGTCCCTTAGGATTTGACATTTGTCACCTGACTATACTACTCGGTGTAAGTAGTCTCTCTCAAGTGTTGCATAACCTATTGTACACTTTTCAACAAGGTAAATGATCAAATCCGTGACCTTGGGGGTGGTGCACTTTCTTACCCAAACTTGATTTGTTATTTCCTTACTATAATCGTTGTTTTGCACTATTTTCATTATTTTGCATTTATTGATCATCGATCTACTCCACGTGTCTTGCTTCCAAAACTAGCGTTTACGAAAAGGTTAAGATACACCTATTAAGTCCCTGTCTCATCGACTAGACTATTCAGGGTGCCTCGCATCCGTTTCTCTCCAGCACGACCCTCACACGGATCCAGGGTTAAACTATTTTCCCAACAACCTTTCGATGTTCCAACCACTGATGTTTTCAGTAGTTACAGTTTTTGGCACTAGAAGGAGGGCCTTTTCGGTGCCCTTATTACATCTTATGGGTAGTCCTGCATGCTCGCTGTACCCCATCATCCACTAGCATAAACATGATACCCTTTTGTGGTTGTTTACACCTCATGTGGTGTAGATTGTTCGTGACGATGGTTCCTTTGGAACCTGGCAAGACGAAAAGCCTCCGATCTCCTATTGATTTTCGTGTTTCTCGTTTGTGATTTTCCTTGTTTATCACAAAAAATGATTCTACCAACAACTGTTATTTCCACCACGATCCTTGAGGCTCCTTTCTTGGCTCAAACCATCATGGGTGCTGAGCGACCACCTAGCCCGATGCTAGCGCCATGCTAGTCCCTTAGGATTCGACATTTGTCACCTGACTATACTGCTCGGTGTAAGTAGCCTCTCTCAAGTGTTGCATAACCTGTTGTACACTTTTCAAGAAGGTAAAGGATAAAATCCGCGACCTTTGGGGTGGTGCACTTTCTCACCCAAACTTGATTTGTTATTTCCTTACTATAATCATTATTTTGCACTATTTTCATTGTTTTGCATGTATTGATCATCGATCTACTCCACGTGTCTCACTTCCGAAACTAACATTTACGAAAAGGTTAAGATACACCTATTAAGTCCCAGTTCGATCGACCATCTCCCTTATTAAAATTTATTAGTGGATCTTAGATCAGCTGCTACGGGTCAGTAAGTCTAAGGAACTAGATACGATGTCTTATTATGATGAGGCTTTCTAGGACAACCAGGAGGACCTGGACTCCTAGTTTGAGGAAGGTGGCTAGACTTACCTTGCGATCATCCCTCCCACCACGGTCTTCAGGTCAAACCCACTTTTTGCATCAGCTTCCTTTGTGATTACCACGACTCCACCTCAATCTATGTTTTCATTAGTCATGGGAAGCCATCTTGCACCCTTAATGTATCAGCATGCTCCTCCCTTAGTTTCATTCCCAGACACTCTCTATCCTCATTCTATCCCATCCTCGTACCAAGCACCAGTCACACCTATGTTGCCCTACATACACACTGCATCTACTTCATAGCTGCATGGAGTCTCCACTCTTGTCTTATCATCTACACCTATTCCACCATCAGTGGTAGGCCCAACCCCAATCGCATGGTGGACCCCAGCTACTTCACTCCCTATTTCACAACCCCACCAGATGTCACATTACCCTTACCATCAAGCATACCAAGTACCGCAGGTGTCACAAACAAGCATGGGACTGTGGCCCATTCCATCAGTCATGCAAATGACTAACCCCACAACACCACTAGTGGTTGCTACTCTAGCAGCACCACCCACTGGGTGGTGGACCTCATAGGTAACACCCTTCGCAAGGGCAATCCCAACGACACCTCCTATGAGCCAGGCCACTGTCCTTACTACACCGCCAACGATGGTTTCCCCTACAACCCCACAACCATCTATGTCGTCTTCGAGTCTGGATCAAGCATTTCAACTTATCCAGACCCTTATTGAAGAGATTAAACATCTCAAATTTGTCGGTTCTAACATGATGCACATCATGGATTTCTACCATGAAAACCCCATTAGCACGGTGGTTCCTATGCTCATGTTACCTCTTGGGATGCCACTCCCCCAATTCACAAAATACAATGGGGAGGGCAACCCTAATGCGCATTTAGTCACATTTAGATCTGAATCTTTGTTTTTGTAGTAGTAGCCGCACACCATTATTTGCATCTCTGCTATGTCTCTGATGAGCAAATCTTTAGACTAGTACCACACACTCCTGTGCACCTCCATATCAACACTGGAATAGCTTCTGACTCAGTTCGTGACCCGCTTCAAGTATAACTTGAAGCCCGAAGTCACACTGAATTAGCTGATGGGCGTTAAGTAAGACCTACTAGAGTCAGTGCAAAAGTTTATACAGTGGTGGAGCGCTACCTTGAATGAGATTCGTGAGCCTATTGTGGAGGCCTAATTGCTGGCCATCTTTAAGAGGGCGGTAAATGATTTCATCAAATCCAAGTTGTACTACCTAGCCCCACGCTCTCTTAGTCAATCTTTTGCCTAGACAAAAACAATCCAAGACATGGCTGAAGCCAGTAAAGACCTGACGTATGTTGCGTATAAAAATGCATATATCAAAAAAGACAAAGAGAATGGCAAAATCGCAATGGCCACGATGGCCACCGTGGGAAACGAGGCTAAGCCCAACAGAAACAATAACAAGAAAGTAGTCACAACGTGAACTAACCCTGCACCTAACTCAAGTAACGCTACCCAACCCTCCACATTGACACTAGAGGCATCAACCCTGCCTAAACCCAACTTCAAATGGAAAGATCACTCTAAGTATACCCCTCTACCTGTCAAGCCTTCAGAACTTCTGAAGTAATTGCTAGGGGCTGGGTACATGTAACATATGCCGATGTCAAAAGAGGCAACCAAACGACATCAGCGGTATTGCAAACTCCTTAGGAACCCCTCCTTAGCTATGCCCAACGAGCCGCCAATTCCTAAGAACTTCCAACTTGAGTGGTTTTGTGACTACCATCAACTTTGTGGTGACAACATGGATTAATGTCTACCCTTAAAAGATTACATTCAATGGATGATTGATCAGGGGAAGTTGGTTCTAA
This sequence comes from Gnetum montanum, assembly GCA_015680685.1. NCBI lineage: Eukaryota > Viridiplantae > Streptophyta > Gnetopsida > Gnetales > Gnetaceae > Gnetum > Gnetum montanum. The sequence continues at coordinate 38,692 of MNCI01025068.1, forward strand.
ATGAAAGCAATCCTATTTGCCCCAAAAATTAATCCATACACGTTTACAAGGATCCCCTCAACGCTAACAATGTGGGGTACATTATCAACACGATTGGCGTAGATAGTAATCTAGAACAACGACAGCAGCCGTTTATGGTTTATGTGCTTCAATGTAGCATAGCAACACCAACAACAATAAAAAAGACACTACAACAACCATTTGTCCTCAAGGTTACTCCTTGGACATTTTCCCTTGCACCTTTTGTATTAAAAACTACATCGTCACTCATACTAATGCCACAAGCACTGTTCGTCATTAGGGGGCCAAAACACTCAACTGCCTCCATCACATAGAGCCAACCTATGATGACATCACATCCTTCTCATTCAAAGAAATGGGTAGAGCATCTGATGGACGAAACGACCAAGGAACATACTGCCCCAGGTCCTTCCAAGCCTACCCCCTCATCCTCTGTGTATACATCCCCCTCATCATCAACAGTTGACACCACTATGTGCACACAATCATCGCCATCGTGCTTGAAAGGGTCTAGCCCCAAACCTGAAACTGCTCCTCCTCGAAAAATTCATCTTCCAGGATGAATGGAGGGAGAGAAGGGTGGCAAAGAACAAGAAAGTGAACAGGACCTCCTAAATGCCCTTACTAAGGTTAAACAGGCTCTAAAATAAAAGAATACAACCTTGAGCCTGTACAACCTGGTAATGACCTCCATTGTACACCATGAGGCCTTGGTTTATATGTTAACATCCATACCAATTGACAAAAACATGCTGGCAGAGAAGAAAGAAATCCATGTGGTCATGCTTCCTTTTATGCCTGAAGAACCATGGCCATCTTAGTTGACATTCCATGACGAGTTCATTAAGGATATCCCTAAAAAGGGTTGAGTGACAATAGCACCCCTGTTCATCACAATTCAGGTGGGTCGACACAACATCTGAAGAGTACATGTTGATGACAAGGTTGCTACAAATGTCATCCTGTTCCCCATAGTGGATAAACTAGGTTTGATGTATCAGATCAAACCCATGACAATGTCATGTCTAAAGTCATTCATCAGAGCACAGGTGATGGTTAAAAGCACTATCCACATTAACAGTGTGGTAGGGGATCAGTTCCCCACAAGGGCAACATTCATCGTGGTAGAAGAGATGCCCAGGTTTAACCTAATCTTGGGGAGGTTGTGGTTAGCCCAACTCAGGGTCGTCTCTTCACCCATACATCAAGAAATCCACCTACCTTATGCGAGCAAGGAGGTGGTGATTTATGATGATGAAGTAGCTACCTAGGCGATAAACAATATTGACATGGAGCAAGGTTCAGAAGTAATAACCTCTGAGACTGAAGCGCCTGTCTCCACCGAAGCTACTTGTGTGGCAAATGAGTTAGCCCAAAATGCCAGCTTAGAAAATGAAACTATGTGTGCTGTGTTGCCTTTTCAAGTGATAGATAACGACATAGAAGAATATCACAATAAAGCCCCTTGGCCTTATGCATCGCCAAGCCCACAATGGGTTAGAAAGCAGCTGCGAGGATGATTGTTACTTGCGTAGCGTAACTACTTCATTGCTTCCAACACAACTAACACTTATCATATGTTTATTCTTTGTTTGCTTCATATTCATTCGATCATGCTAAGTTTCTAACTCATCCTTTAAACTATTCACATCATGTCCACTATTTACATAACACCATGGCCCGCTAAGCCCTAAAACTAGCAAAATTTTTTATTACCATCATCCAACAGCCTGAAATGGCCTAAAACTAACAACAGCCCGAAATGGCCTAAAACTAGTGACGGCCAGAAATGGCCCAAAACTACCAATGGCCCGAAATGGCCTAAAACTAACATTGTCCCCAAATGGACTAAAACTAAAACAAGACGCTCCCAAGAAGTTTAATTCAAAAAAAATAAAGAATAAAATAAAAATAAATACAACACATAAGCCAAAATGAAATAAATCTCTTCCTATTCCATTTTTTCTTTCATTTAAAATATTAATCAATAATGTTTGCAACATTTTTTGCAAGAATTCAAATAAAATGTTCGGCTGCTATGCTATGACCCTTTGCCCACTCCATCATCCCCTGCCTCATTAGGTCTAGTTTTTTCATATGGATTCTGTACCACAAGTAAAATAAAATAGTCAGCTAAAGCTATAATAAGGACTCGAATAAAATAAATTATCACAACACTAAGAAATGACTGACCCGAGACGACCATGCATCTATTTCGAGGGGTATCTGATCCATGCCTTCCATGAAGCATTGCAAGATCTTCTCTTCTATAATATCAGCCCAATTCCTGTCTCCCAGCTCAGTTCTTGCCTCAACTTTCTCCTTTTCTATGGATGTTAATCTCAATGGTCTTGGAGAAAAGGCGACAGTGGCAATCTCACCCATAGGAAAGGTCATTTTTCTTTCGGGAGATTCACTTACTATCACCTATTGCATAAACCTGTTGTAAGTTCCATAAGCACCAATAATGTTAAGGAATACCTTGTAAGTATGTAACTTAATAGAGGCATCCTGATATTGTTTACGATAAGTGGCACATACTAGTTTATACATATGTTTGTGGTTTTTCTGTGGCTGCCCCCACTCATAAAATTTTGCACTGTAGTCCTTCTATTCTTGGTTCTTCTAGGCTTACAGGTCCATTTGCATGTGTTGTTCTATTATTTCATGAGTGGCCTCATTGTTGCATTACACGACCATCCAATACCTTGCGTAGTCAATGACAGCCGTGCGCCAACTACCATCGTTGGTGTCTTGGGCCAACAGGAATTCATTCCTCAATTGGAGATCTTCCACCTTGGTATTTAGGTTGGGCTTCTCCTTCTCAAGTCTCTATACCCATTTCCAGAGGTCTTCATTCACACACCTACATTCCCATAAGCAGCTTGCCAAGTACAACACACATTGACTTGCTTCGTCGTATATGCAATGAGATACTTCGGTAACCTTTGGTGGAAATTTAGGCAAGGTGTCAACCTCAATCGCTTTTCTAGGATCCCACTTGAGGTGAGAGGCTGCCAATCACACATACAAAGGCGTTAGTCATAGTGGCATAGTGAAGCAACAACATTTTAGAGAGTCTAGGGTAGCAATTTTGACTTACCCACTTCCGGGTCGATCTGTTTCAGACAATAGATCATGTCGTTGACCATCCCCTCCATGAAAGTAAATTTGTTGGGGGTCTCGGTCTACGATGGTAGGTAGATCAAGGAAGGGCCGAAGATATCAATATTAGTGTTAGCTACACAATGAAAATGTGTTAGCCACAATGGAGGGAAACCATGATAAAGTTGATGAACAACATAAATGACAGTGTAAAGATCCTACCTAGTAAACCCTCAAGGGTGATAGTGGGGGGNTGCCTGATTACCAAGAGCCTTTTCCTCATTGGTTGGACCCCTTTCTTCATTGGCAGGGGCCTCCTCTTCATCGGCGAAGACCTCCTTCTCACCAGCTAAGGACCTTTCTTCTATAGCAGGGGCCCCTTCTTCATCGATAGGGGTCCTCTCCTCTGTGTTCAGAGCCTCTTCATTCTTGCTAGTCATCCCTGTTGTAGGGGCCACCACCTCTTCTTCCCCTTATTCCTCTTCTTCCTCTACTAATAAAGTATAGTCATGGTAAGCAAATTGTACCAACTTGAAGCAGATGCTATGTTGTGCAATGCTACCTAGCGTAACATAGTGTAGCGAACGTTAGCAAAAAAGAGAAAACACTTACCAATCGAAGGTTGCACTCTACAAAGTTTGAGCCACAGCTTCTTCCCTCTTTCCTCATTTGTACGGGGAAGTTCCTCAGCTAGGGAAGGTCTCTTGCATTGCGACTTAGTTGTTAACATCTCTGTAATGAGGCGTTCCCCCCATGTCATACTACCAGTGGTAATGGGGTCACCTCTCCGACGCTATCCTGGGCATGAAAGTTGCATGCCACCCGATCCCTGGTCGTCATTGAAAATGATTCCCCAATAGCTTCTGGGGGGTCTTGAGATAGAGTGGTATGGAAGACTTGGTAGATCCATGGCTTAAAAATTTGGCTATGATCTTGTAGAATCCAAACTCCATTCTCATAGACTACCAAGAATTTCACAAAACACTGCAAGCAGGCTATGAAGAAGGCATGGTGTACATTGAATCGAGACTCAAGCTTCCCATGGAGCTTGACCATTTTAGCCAGCATTGCTCTGCAAAGGTATTTGGCCCAATTGTAACAGGTTTCGTCTTCCATGACATCCCTCATTATCCAAGCCTGCTCAATTCCAATGACTTTTCCTTTGGATAGTCGCTTAGGGAAGGCATGGGCATGGAAAATAGGGTAAATCATTTTGGCCACCCATAGCCTCACCTTCTCAATGTAGATCCCCTTTTGGTCCTTTGCCGCCCCTAGACACTCCTCATTGTCTCCCTAATGGTGTGCATCTTTCTTAGATTTTTCTCCCATGGGGAGACCATCAGAAGGGACACTGAAAAGGTTTGCAAATAATTGGTTATTGATTTTAAACACCATGCGCACACCGTGAACATGTGTGTGGAAGAGATCTGCTTTTTGGAGAAGGAGTCGGCTAGGGAAAGCATTTCGGTAGGCAGGACGTTCGGGTTGATGGCCAAAAACAAGTTCATAAGCCTAGTCTCCTGAAGGTTGTGGACAAGCATGGTTGGGGTCCCATTGCAGAGCCAACACTAGGTCTCCTCCACCTCCCTGTACTTGAAAAATAGGTTCGCTTCGTTGTGCCTAGAGGTGATCACAGTCACCTCTTAGGATTTCTTTGTCATTGAAACAGTTCACAAAAAAAAACAAAAAAAAGTTAGCAAAAAAAAATGAACATCATTCAAACATGTAATAGTGAATTCACACTTTAGCATACCAAGTTTAAATGGCATCAAAAATGGTGGGAGATCCACCAACATGTCTTCAATGGTGAACGACCTAAGGGATGCACATTCCCTATCCAACAAATCAGCTTTTTTATACTTTTCATAAAATTGGGAATATTGGGTTGGATAGGCTTTGAACTCACCCCCAAATTTGCCTATTACATCAACCCACACATTCCTAGTAGAGGAAAACTCCCGTAGGGCCATCTGTGCCAACGCCAAGGAGTCTGTGTTACCATGGAGATCACTCCTATCAATAAAAAACCTGGTAACACAAAAAATGTATATATACATTGTTAATACCTATGTCTAGCATGGCATGGATTACATAATGCAATAAAATACCTTTGTAGAACTCACCCGCCAACATAATAAACGATTTCAGGTGGGTTTTGAAAGCAAGTGCCCATGTGATAGGCAACGAACAACGTGTTGTATAAGTGATAGCACTTATACCTAGGCATCTCCCAGATCCAACTTAAGCATCTTAAGATTTTTGGGCACTAGTTGGAATCTTCTACCTGATTATCCCTAATTGACCCATCAGTCAAAAATTTTAGAATGCCCCAATTTTCCCCAGGCAACAAGGTTTCTGTGATTGCGGCTACTATGTCTGCTAATAAGTGCGACAAAAAAATCACACTAAAATGGTGGAGGAAGAACTCTAGGAAGTCCTATGCATCCTCCCAAAACCAGACTGCCTGCCACCCCACACATGCATATGGGGAGAAGGAACATTGGCCACTGGTTCACTAAGGTAGCACAGAGCTCCCACAATCTCTAGGACAATCAAAATGGGCTTCAACATGACCTTGCACAACGAAGCATCAAACATTAGCACTATGTAAGAGTGAGGTTTACACGTAGTGTAGCATAAACCTCTAATTACATATAGCATAGCATGACACTTTCTTTGCATATAGCATAGCATGACCCCCCAGTCACAAACCTCTCTTAAAACAAGAAAAAAAAACAAAATAGAATAAAAATAATAGGTAGCGTAGCAACACAATACTTGTAGCATAGCATAGTCATCAAGCCTCGTGTAATGCAAAAACACTTAAATGCAAACGCATGACTTGCCACGTAGCAAACTTAATAGAAACAAATCCAGCAACGTAGCGGTATTGTAGATTTAACAACGTAGCATTGTGACAAACCTAAACAAACAAAAACCTTACGATGTATTGGCATAGTGTAATAAAAATATTACAAAATTTAGACAAAAAAAAGAATTCACTATGTTGTAGTCGTCCCAACCATACTTTTGTTGTACAAAATAGCTCACGCTGCACTACGATAAACACATGTTACGCTATCAAATCTTGTAGATGGCCAAACCTTCCTGAGGGTGACATGCTATGCTAACCATGTGCTAAGCTATCCAGAATCATGCAAACCCCCATGACAAAGTAGTTGCAACAATGGTGGTCGAGGTGATACCTCATGCAACTCTAGCATAACATCGGTACAGCCACTATTGCCAACCAGCAATAGTGGTGGTGTAGCGGACAAAGCAGTAACCGAAATGGTGGCAAAAGACATGGATTCCATCTATAATGATTACTGTAGTCTAACAAAACAAGGGCGGCATAGCAACTTATCGAGTAGACGGAGCCTCCTCCCACACTTCAGCAATCAAACATTAGCACTATGTAAGAGTGAGGTTTACACGTAGTGTAACATAAACCTCTAATTACATATAGCATAGCATGACACTTTCTTTGCATATAGCATAGCATGACCCCCCAGTCACAAACCTCTCTTAAAACAAGAAAAAAAAACAAAATAGAATAAAAATAATAGGTAGCGTAGCAACACAATACTTTTAGCATAGCATAGTCATCAAGCCTCGTGTAATGCAAAAACACTTAAATGCAAACACATGACTTGCCACGTAGCAAAATTAATAGAAACAAATCTAGCAACGTAGCGGTATTGCAGATTTAACAACGTAGCATTGTGACAAACCTAAACAAACAAAAACCTTACGATGTATTGGCATAGTGTAATAAAAATATTACAAAATTTAGACAAAAAGAAGAATTCACTATGTTGTAGTCGTCCCAACCATACTTTTGTTGTACAAAATAGCTCACGCTGCACTACGATAAATACATGTTACGCTATCAAATCTCGTAGATGGCCAAACCCTCATGAGGGTGACATGCTACGCTAACCATATGCTAAGCTATCCAGAATCACGCAAACCCCCATGACAAAGTAGTCGCAACAATGGCGATTGAGGCGATACCGCATGCAACTCTAGCGTAACATCGGTACAGCCACTGTTGCCAACCAGAAATAGTGGTGGTGTAGCAGACAAAGCAGTAATTGAAATGGTGGCAAAAGACGTGGATTCCATCTATAATGATTACTGTAGTCTAACAAAACAAGGGCGGCATAGCAACTTATCGAGTAGATAGAGCCTCCTCCCACACTTCAGCAATCAAACATTAGCACTATGTAAGAGTGAGGTTTACACGTAGTGTAACATAAACCTCTAATTACATATAGCATAGCATGACACTTTCTTTTCATATAGCATAGCATGACCCCCCAGTCACAAACCTCTCTTAAAACAAGAAAAAAAAACAAAATAAAATAAAAATAATAGGTAGCGTAGCAACACAATACTTGTAGCATAGCATAGTCATCAAGCCTCATGTAATGCAAAAACACTTAAATGCAAACGCATGACTTGCCACGTAGCAAACTTAATAGAAACAATCCAGCAACGTAGCGGTATTGCAGATTTAACAACGTAGCATTGTGACAAACCTAAACAAACAAAAACCTTACGATGTATTGGCATAGTGTAATAAAAATATTACAAAATTTAGACAAAAAAAAGAATTCACTATGTTGTAGTCGTCCCAACCATACTTTTGTTGTACAGAATAGCTCACGCTGCACTACGATAAACACATGTTACGCTATCAAATCTCGTAGATGGCCAAACCCTTCTGAGGGTGACATGCTACGCTAACCATGCGCTAAGCTATCCAGAATCACGCAAACCCCCATGACAAAGTAGTCACAACAATGGCAGTCGAGGTGATACCGCATGCAACTCTAGCGTAACATCGGTACAGCCACTGTTGCCAACCAGAAATAGTGGTGGTGTAGCAGACAAAGCAGTAATTGAAATGGTGGCAAAAGACGTGGATTCCATCTATAATGATTACTGTAGTCTAACAAAACAAGGGCGGCATAGCAACTTATCGAGCAGACGGAGCCTCCTCCCACACTTCAGCATGCATCTGGGATAGGCGTCCTAGAGTGTCCTTCACCTCGTCCACCTTAGTGAGTCCTTGATACTTACATTCACCTTTAGGTACCATGGTTTCACTCGCAAATGTTGTCAGCTGCTATGCTATACTGTTTGGCTTTCTCTCGGCATGATCGCGCTACGCTCTAGATGCAGGCTCTACTCTTTGACAACGAAAAAGACAAGTTTACTAGGGGTAAACCCCTATTTATAGCTAATGCGATTAAAAGAACTTGTCATTTTCATACCCTAAGTAATGTGGGATGCCCCGTATAGCGTAGCACTATTGTGTCATAATCCCACTATAGTGTAGCATCATTTTTTGCAAACAAGTGGGCCCAACTGAAAATTTCATCCCACCTTGAATTAGCAACCTACCTTTACAAAGTCTACATGCCACGGTCCACAAAGACCTTAAACTAGTAACCTTAGTTCTCAAACTCCACCCGTTAACAGTCTACTAAGACCTTAAACTAGCAACCTCAATTTACATTTTGATATACACTATAGCATGAGTACGGTCTACCATGATCTTAAACTGGGAACCTTAGTATCCATTTGTTATATTAAACTAGATTTTGCAATGTTACAATCTATCATAACCTTAAACTGGCAAAGTTACTATCCCTTGTATGCTCAAACTCGTTCACAGTCTGCCAAGACCTTAAACTGGTAGCTTGTGAACTTGGCTAAATAGTTGACAATCATTTCATGTTTCATTGTTGCTTTGCAAATATTTATTACACATTATTGCTATAAACAGGTATCACTTGACTTGGATTTTTCTTATTGTGGTAGGTTGAACAAGATGGCCATGCAGTGTGATCTACATTCACATTTAACCTTGACAAGTCCTCATGGTAAGCTTGCAAGACATCCGAACTTAGAGTTGATAGATTAGGATTCACCCACTGATAACACTATAACATCCCTAGAAACATTCCTAGATTGGCTCGAACATTTGGTCCAACCCTTAGACTTAGAGGCCAGGGATGTGACCGAAGACCCTCTCATCGAAATACCTATAACGACATCCAGGGGGGAAATAAAGACACTAAAACTTAGTTCCCTCCTAGATTAACAAATACAAAAGGATGTATCCAAAGTCCTTCAAGACAACGTCAAAGTATTCGTGTGGTCCTATAATGACATGTTGGGCTTAGACCCATGGCTAATACAGCATAACATTGTTTTGGAGCCATGTATCAAACTGGTTAAACAAAAGGCTTGGGAAACTAAACTAGAAATTGCACTAGTTGTACGTGATGAAATTACCAAGCTATACCAAGAAGGCTTCATTCATGCAGTCGATTACTCAGAGTGGGTATCAAACATCATTGTAGTATCTAAGAAAATAGGAGGAATACAAATTTGTATAGACTTTCAGAATCTAAACAAAGCAACAATTAAGGATGATTTCCCACTACCAAGTATTGATCAGCTTATCGACACTATGGTTGGTCATGCTTTATTATCCTTTATGGATGGGTTCTCGGGTTACAATCAAATTTGCATCAATCCAAAGTATCAATTGACGACTACTTCATGACCCCTTAGGATACCTTTTGTTACACTATGATGCCCTTTGGTCTCAAAAATGCCAGAGCAACCTATCAATGAGCCATGACGTACATATTCAGCAACTACCTCATAGAGAGACTAAACGATTATGTGGACGACATAGCAATCAAGTCTAAGATGGCTATTAATCACCCCAACAATCTAGAGGTAGTCCTTCAGCGTTGTCACATGCATGACTTGCGACTCAATCCAAAGAAATGTGTTTTCAATGTAAAAAGCAGATGCATACTAGGGCTTGTAGTATCAGAGGCTAGAATATGAGTGAACCCTAACAAAGTTAAGGCCATCATTAACCTAGCACCCCCTACCAACCTTAAATAATTACGTAGGTTGCAAGGTAGAATATAGTTTATCATAAGGTTTATAGCAAGGTTAACCAACNACACAATGTCAACAAGCCTTCAATGACTTAAAGAAAGAGCTTTAACACCTCCCAACTATTTACCCACCACAGAAGGATAAGCCTTTCCACATCTACCTTGCCACCTCAGACACATCTATCGTAGTAGTGTTATGCCAAAAAAGAGAGGATGACACTGAAATCTTAGTTTATTACCTGAGCCATGCATTAGTAGCCTACGAACGAAGTACAACAAAGTGGAAAGGAATTTTCTCTCCCTAGTATTTGCGCTAAAAAAGTGGAGACACTACCTGTTCCGTAGCCAGGTTAACATTATATGCAAGAGTAATATACTTTGAGCTATCACGAACAACTTATATGAGAGTAGTAGGATAGCCCGATGAAAAGCTATAATTGCATAATTTGATTTACACTATGTAGTCCAATTGTCAACGAAAGCACAAGTGATAGCTATGTAGCTTACAACCTCACTTGTTGATGATCAGGCAGCCATAGAGCCAGAATTCCCTGACGAACATATTAATAGTGTCAACCCTATGCCATTACATTTCGAGACCACTTTGCATTTCGACGACGCCTCAACCATGCATGGTGGTAGTGCTACCACCATCATTACATTCCCCTCAGGGGACATTCAACCTTTTTCTTACCATTTCGTGTTCCTTTATACAAATAATATAACTAAGTACAAAGGACTCCTTAGGGGCCTTTTAGCAGTTCAACAATTAAAGAGCCAACATCTAGCAGTTTGAGGAAATTCCCAACTTATCATCAACCAAATCATTGAAATCTATGTGTGTAAAGCTTCACACTTACAACCTTATTGTGATTTAGCCAAAAACTTGTTGAAACAATTCACAACAATAGATATCCAACATGTTCCATGCAGCGAAAGCACTGTAGAAAATGCCTTAGCCACACTAGCATTAAACGTACCACCACACTTGTTTGCAACTTTACCTGCTTCAATAATAGAATGCATAGATCCTATCACATAAGCAGTAGACATCACCTCCATAAGTGCTACTAACGCTCAAGAATGGTACGCTAATGTTAAGGCCTACTTGCAACATGGCGAACCCCCACATGACTTGATATCCGCCCAAAAGGATGCAATCCAAAAACGAGCACAATAGTATGTCCTTGTAGGAGATAATACCTTATGCAAACACTCATTTGATGGGATATTGTTGACTTGCGTTGGTGGTGAAGAGGCACAGAAAATCGTTAACAAAGTCCATGAAGGACTATGTGGAGGACACATAGCTCCTAGGGCCATGGTAACTAAAATCAGATACCTAGGGTATTACTGGCCTCGTATGGAATGAGATTGCTTTGCTAAAGTTAGGATGTGTGATACATGCCAACATCATGAAAATCTTATACACATTTCACCTATTGAGTTGCACCCTACACAGATCACGTGGCCATTCCAATGATGGGAACTAGATATCATAAGACCCATAACACCTAAGTCTTCCGCGGGACATAGCTTCATCATCACTTCCACTGAGTATTTTACAAAGTGGGCAGAGGCTATCCTCCTTAGGAAAACTACATCCCAACAGGTTTACCACTTTATCTTAGACAACATCATAATAAGGTTTGGTCTTCCCATGACTATGGTGATGGACAATGGACCACAGTTTAGTAGTGCAGAAACCAAAACCTTTTGTAGCAACCTTGGCATCAAGCAATCCTTTTCGTTTCCATACTACCCATAGGCAAATGGTCAGGTAGAGGCAACAAACAAGGTCATCATCAACTTGCTTAAAAAGATGCTTAGCAGTAGCAAGAGGTGATGGCACGAGGAAATCCTCTACGTGCTGTGGGCCTACCATACGATGTGCAGAACAACTACAGGTAAGACTCGCTATAGCCTAGTTTACGAATTTGAAGCAGTGTTACCCCTTGAATTACAAGTACCGTCACTATGAATGATCCTTTTAAGCATCATGAACGAAGCCCAGAACAATGAGTCAAGGATCATCAACCTTAACCCCCTAGAGGAAGAGCATGCACAAACACTCGATCATATTGAATGGTATCAAGACAAGCAGCAGCAAAAGCAACATGCCAACCTACATCGATGGCCAATAAAAAAGTGAGACCTAGTTCTCAAAGGTATCCATGAACATGCAAACAAGTTTTTCGTAAACTAGGAAGGCCCATTCATAGTTACAAAATCCTATGAGAATGGAGCCTTTAAACTGGCAGACATGGATGGTAGAGAGTTTGCAAATCTAATGAACCACTTATACCTGAAGCCATACTACGTCTGATGCAGAGGCAAGGTAAGCAACACAGTCCACTATGACTATAAACTGGCACAAAACATCCACTATGATGTTAAATTGGCACAGATGGTTCGCTACGACCTTAAACTAGCCCATCCACCATTCGTTGGGATCTTAAACTAGCACAATGGTCTGCTAGGAACTTAAATTAGCACAGTGGTTTATTAGGAACTTAAACTAGCACAGCGATCTGCTAGGACCTTAAACTAGCACATTGCAATCTGCTAGGACCTTAAACCAGTACATCTGATGGTCTACCAAGACCTTAAATTGGGTTTGAGGCACAACGCTCTTAGCCTGCATCTATGATCCTACAAATAAGAAAATGTGCACAACGCCAACCCAGGGTGGGGGCATTGCAGTTCCAGAATGTAGTTCACGACGACAAGAAAGCACCCTCTGAAACATATGCAACACCACTTCCCCTAGCATCTTCTTGATCCTCTAGAGATGTTTTCTGACATCTTGCTAATCCTTTGGAGATGTTGTCTGACATCTTGCTGACCTTCCAGAGCTACTGCTACCACAGCCTGTTGCCCTGGTAGTAGCTTCCATTGTCAGTGCCTACTGCTAGATTTCTAGTACTATTATGGCCCAACCACAAGATTTCTATCCTCCAATCCCCGCCATCATCTGAGCTCAAAAGACATTTAGCTATTATGACTCTCACCTTACAGCTGAACTACATGATGTTTGCCTTGGGCAGGGACTCCTAAGCACTCGCATCGTTGCAACTCCTAGTCCCCTCAATACTGGCCCCTTCAACTTGCCACTACCAAAGCTTCTGCTAGCCTTCCTGCTTTAGATGTCGCATGCCTCAACAATAGTGCCTACCACTTTAGCGATGTCTAAAGTAAGTAATACCTTTACCTAACTACATTTCATGGTTACATTTCTTTGGTATGCTTTCTATTGCGCTTACAAGATACGGCCCGAGATGGTATCGGTCAGGGATGCATTTTGCCAAGAGAACAAGGCACTACAACTTTCCAAGGTGATCGCTCTAACTAGCTTAGCTACTTAGGAGTGCACATCCTGCCCTTCCTCTTAACCTTCATCATCTCGTTTCTTACACCGGCAGTTTCCCTTTTCACATCTCTTTTACAAGCTTTCTTGATACATGTAAAGCCCTCCCATATGCTCAACCGCAAAGTCCATGACGCGCATAACGCAACTCACCGCATGGGAAGCATCTGTAGGCAATTCAAAGCCCCACATGGATGTAACATAACTCATCTTAGAGAGGAAACACTTGTCCTAAAACAACAAGGTTGTTTGCAAGAGGACACGGCTACAAAACTGTAAAAGAGCAAAAGAGCTCAAAAAAATAGGAGCATGTGCCCAAAACAAATGGTGCACCAGCTGTTTCACAATGACCATCTCTAAGCATTCCGACAAGAGGTCAGAAGCCAGCAAAAGAAAGATGTCCATGCATGCTAATTCCCTCACAAGCACTCCAGAGGGACCATGCTATGCTTCATTTTTCCTTTTCCTGATCCTATCCAATCAAGTCCATCATTTCCCCTCTTTTTCCTGCACAACTATCTTGATACTCCCAAGCATAGCAAAGTGACATTTGAGTGACCACCAAAGAGTAATACTAGTGTCTTGTCCTTCATGGTGTTTCGTATTCTTTGTCGATGTCTATCAGGTGGATCCTCTAGACATTGACAAAGAGGGGCCAATGAAACACCATAAAATTTCTTAACCCTCATGCTTCAGCAGAGTCTTGAAATTTGGGCAAGGACTTCCACAAGTGAAGCGTCATGATGGTTTAGCAGGAAAATGTAGGCATTGAGGATGGACTATCCAATCAGGCAAGTTTTCTATCTCCAAAGCTGACAAGCCTGTTAGACTCTCCAACATACCCAACTAGACAATTAATCCAGTTGACAGTCTACCTAGAGACCATGCTAGGATTTGTCGAAAGTGTTCGGGATGAGAAAAACAGTTCAGCAAGTTTTCTAGTGAAGAAGTCTGCTATGCTATGCTACACTGTGTAGCATAGTAAGCCTTGAAAGATAATCACTCAAGTGTCCAAAGTGCAGGTTAACAAAATGGTTGCAAGATAAGTCAGGATCTAGACAGCCCAAGGTGCTATGCTATGCTACACTTTGTAGCGTAGCACAGCATAACAAAGATAGAGTAGAAAGGCCCATCTTGCCAAGTGATTCCAACAAGAAAACGGCACTTTGGAAAGACTTTAGCCTCCAAAACTCCCTACCCCACTTAGCCCTCAGGCTGCGAGCAAAGCTTCTTCCTAGAAAATGGTGAATTAAGCAAGGAAGCATGGTATGTTGGCTGCTATGCTATGCTACGCTACATAGCATAGCATAGTGTAGCAATAATACAAAAATAACAATAGTGTGTCAAACATGAATTCAGCAAGTCCGAAGGCTTCCCAACATGAAGGAAAAAATTTGCAGTTGTTAGCATGACTAAGCCTTAGAAAAATGCTTTTCAACTCCTACATAAATTCTAGTCAAGACCAGTGGCTACGCTATGTAGCGTAGCACAACGTAGCAAGCAGCTACTTACGCTACGCCAATGTGCTCGATAGCATGAGTAATGCAACACTTGTACGGAAGCATCAACATGTCTTTGGGTAGCTCTAGAACTTGTTGGAAATGATCTTTCTCACTTTGGCATCTCCTTGGCGAAATCAGCAATTTTACTTCATTTTTGCATACCCCTAGTCAACTCCCAAAAATTTTTTCTATGCTTGACCCTTCTTGTAAGAGTAGGGAAGACATAGTCCTCAAGCATAGACTCCATTTTTCTCACATTGTTAGCACACTGGATTTTGGCACATGCAGTCTCAGCAGTATAGTCACAGCGTAACAAAGTTCACATCCAACATTGCACACCTACACAGTATAGACATGTTAGCACCTCATGGGTTCTAGGATACGTGGCATCCAAACCATGTTTCCCTCTTGCTCCTAGCCCTATAAATACCTCAGCAAACAACACTCAAAGGGTTGGCTTTTTTGCGTTGGATGTTTAGCTTTTTGGTTGGCTTTTTGGTGCAGTTGGCTTTTAAGTTGGCTTTCGGAGAGCATAGTTGAGCATAGTTGGAATTTTGAGCATTCTATTTACCTTTGAGTCCTTTGGTTGGCTCCAAACATATCCCTTTTTTGAGTCAAGCATTTTGGCATCGTAGCAAA